>JBBPDC010000023.1:8249022-8264956 GCA_037974485.1 Hemigrammopetersius urotaenia
CTCTGAATGCACTTTGTTCAGGCACTATGTTCAGAATATTAAAATGCACTTGGATACTTGTTTTATGAGAGAAGATACTTAATTGTATAATATTTCAGCTATCTTACTTTTAGGCTATTCATGAGTGGGGTCAAGTAAAATATTTGATTTCAAATGATATATTATATAGTGCATTGTTTGAATTCTAAATATATATGTTCATTGTTTTGTAACAGATTCTTTTAATAATTTAACAATAATAATTTCTTTCTGTGTTTCAGTTTCAGTGTTTGGCCAAATGTTTCCCCATTTTCGGTTTCGGTCCAAAAGAATCATTTCAATGCATCACTACTCAAGACAATAATTTTGAATTAAATTATACATTTTGTGTATTTGTTACGCCTATAGTATTGTGCGTGACATCTGTCTGTAAGTGTGTGCGTGTAGCTGTGTGAGGCTGTGTGCAGGGGTGTGTTAACGGTGTGACTCACTGTCTTTTGAGTCTTGGAGTGAGTCTTGCTTGACCGGGGTGGGGTCGCTCCAGGAGCGGTTGAAGCTCTTCGCCCTGCGCTCTGCAAAGGCTATTGGAGGTGGAGAGACAGTCACTCTCTCTTTCTCTGTCTCTCTCTGCGTCTCCATCACGCACACACTCAAACACTCATCCCGCAATGGGCCAGCTGTCACACACTCCATAGGGATGTCTAGACCACCAACTGTACGCTGCATGATACCACATACACCCACACTCTCACACCCACACTCTATTTCCCACCTTCTATCCATCCGTGCCTTCGTAAATATACCAACTACTGTCTTCTCCTGTCACACAGCCCCAAGAACTAGTTTCTAATCATTATTTTAAAGATCGCTACAAAAAATTTACCATCTGGAATCCCTCCCATGCTTACCACCAACACACTCTCACATACAAGTGCATATACTTACCCATGACACAATTCAGTTCCAGTAGACATGCACATAACACACATCCACAATGACAATCACACAAACTAAAACAAACAAACACAATGACAAAAACACAAGCACTAATGGAGTCATTCATACATTCATTAAAACATGCACACGTACATCCACACCGTGACTCACTCTGAGCTTTCATTCTTCTGCTGCCCACCATCCTAAGGTGCTTCCTGAAATTCCTGTACAAGAGGTGCGTTTGAACAAGAGGGGCAGAGATGGAGTGAAAGAGGGTGTAGCAAAAAAGCAAAGGGGAGAAAAAGAGTCAGTCAATCAGATTGCAACAATTTCCCTTGACTGGTGCTTGGAGACCGAATGAACATTGGTCTAGAGGCTGGAGGTCATACTTTGCACTGTAAAAGCAGCTAGTTTTGTAGTTAATCGGACATATTTTTTATTTGTACACCTCTCAGACATGCACACACACATTTTGGGCACAGGACCAGCCAGAAACACTTACAGAGAAAATGCAAACCTAATATGCAAAATTGAGCCAACTCATCTATGATTTTCTGTCTCACCACCCAGCCACGTTAAAGTTTGGTGTATGCATTCTCTGGTCATCCAGCAGTAAAGAGAATAAGAATCTGTCTTTAAGATGGCATATAGCCGCTGGATAATGTCTTTAGTGAGCCATTTACCCAGCAGGGATACCTTACAACACAACCGGCATATGTAAAGTCACTACAGTCACTACATGCTATTATTTTTTGTTTCATATCCCCTAAGGGACCATAGTGGTCTTTCGGCACTGTCATGTTCTTTCCAATCTGCACACTGAAGCTCGCATGTGACTTTTCCACAGTTCACAGAGTTGTGCGCTGCATCATATGCAGCAAGAGCTTTGGCTCATCATCATCATTCCACCAGAGTAACACCTGCCCTACTGCCCCCAATGTGCCACATTACAGTCATAACCAACACAACTACAGACAAGCAGGACAAAAGGAGAGGAAGAAGGCTAACAGAAAAAAAGAGAAATATCCTTCTCTCCAGAAAAATAAAGCCACCTCAACACATGCAGCACCAACATGTCCTTTACTTAGAGCTCAACTATTTAATTAATTAACTTATTTCAGTGTTAGTCTTTAAATTGACCAAATTTACCTACGTGACACCACGTCAACGATACCTTGTGGTTAGTATTTTGAGATTATGCAAGCCATAATTTGTGGTACAATAACTGTCCAACTGGAAGCAATAGCCAATGTATTAGTAAAATTAGTAAAACATTTGTAACCCTCCACCCCAGGCCTTTGTTATCTAAAGTGCATAACAAAAGGTAACCATTTCTCTCTTGACTAGGCTGATTTGCAAAAATGTACAATACTGAAACTGAAGTGCTGTGGGCTTGATGCATTTATGTCCAATTGCTGGTGGAATTAATGTAATTAGGGAGCAAAATACTGATACATAACCATCAATTACGGTCCTGGTGGGCAGTTGTTCAACAGTCTGGTGATTTCCTGTCTCAAACACACCCACTAATCCTAGCAATTAACTGAAGAGTTTAATCAGGGGTGTCTTAAGTAGAGAAATCACAAAACTGTGCTGGACACTGGCCCTCTAGGACTGAAGAGGACACGTTTGATCTAAACGGAGCAAAAAAGTTAAAATTGAAAGTAAATTCCATAATCTATGCTTTAAAATGTAAACAAAGCCATTCAAACTGTTTTCAAATGGATGTGAAAAAATGTAATTAAGGTCAGTAAGTTTCTCAACAATACATCAAACTGCAGCTAAATAAACAGGTGGATTTTGGAGTGGAAGATGACATTACCTGAACATTCCTGCAAGTGTAAGTTAATGCACCACAGGTTTACAGCCAACTGAATTCTGAATGGCTAGCTGCAAAGCAAGCTTTGTTTATAATAGTAGTGTGGGGTCACACTCACATAAATATAGTATAGTAACATGAGGATAAATGGTACAAAAGAGACAGACTGACAGGGTGAAAGAGCGAAGCCCTGAATGGGTCGACAGCTGTGCAGACCTGAGTTCACGTCAAAGAGAGAGAGAGAGGGAGAAGAGAGAGACCCCCTCTCTTCTTTGTCCTTTTCATTGCTCTCGCCCACAGACATTACAGACGCGCATCGCCTGCCTAATGAGAGGATGAAAGAAAGGACGAGGAAAAGAGGTCGATGAAAACAGAGAGAGCAAGATAGAAAGAGAAGGAAAGCACCCTTCGCCCCCGCAGCCACCAGAGGATGAGTCAGTAGCTTTCTTGGCCACAACTGCTTCTCTCTTACCTACTATCTCTACGTGCTTTATCACCCATGTAAGCCGGCCCTCTACTTTCTTTAATTTGCTTCTAAGTGTAGGCAGTATGACCATATGCTACTTTTGGAACATACCATGTGCATGACAGAGAACAAAGAATAAATGAATTTATCATAAAAAGACAGATTGGAACCAATTACTGAGAGCCTGTAAAAAACAACACCTGTTTTCCAGCAACTGCATGAACTGCACAGTTTCAAGTAGCCAACTGGATGTTATTCCATTATGCCAAAATTCTATATTATTAATTTATTTAAACTGGTTGCTTTAATTTTTCCTTATGTTCTCTCTAAAGTAATCACCTTTTGCATAGTCTTTTGAAATGTATATGCAAAGTTATTTATCATGGCACCAAACAGTAAGTTCGATTAAAAACTCACCAACATTCAATTATTTCCAAACCTCTTCAGAATGGTTGTGAGAAGGGGGTTGGGTGCAGGACAAATGCCTGGGGTATTTTTTTCTTCTTTATTCTGCACAGTGTACTCATGATCAAATACACAGAATCAGGTGTGCTCCAGTATGTCTTGAAGGAAAACCTACAGCGACGCTGGCCCTTTGCAGATAAGAGTGAACACCCGCAGTCTATCTCATGGACAGTATAATGCCACAACTCATTCTTGAAGTTTGAGACTTTCAGCTGTCTTGGTAGATTTATTTAGGGCTAGTGAGGCTCTACTTTGTATCTTGCACCTAACTAAGGTATTACTAACTTCCAAAAATAAATAAATAAATAAATTTCTGCAAAATTGTTGCTCTATTTGTTTTTATTCATATTTATTCTAATGTGGAGTTTTACTGGCAAAAGCACCATGACTTTGCATACTATATGTTCTCCATCAAAAAATGTCTATGCTATTATCACAATGTACCCATACCACCTACAATAGTTCATTACTTTATTTTCCTCCTCTTCCTGCTCCACACATTTTGTGTGTGTGTGTGTGTGTGTGTGGTTTTCTTGCTCTATTATTCATAACATGCCCCTGTCACACTGACCTTCCACAGCAGCAGCTGGGCCGTCCCGTTGACTGCGCCAGAATGCCCATTGTGCCTGTACTCACTGTGGATAATCATCATCACGCCATCCTTGACCCCCTCTCTACGCTAACACCTCTGGTTATGCAATCATCTTACAACCATTGCTCATTCTCTCGCAAACCCCCCCCACCCTACCCCACCCTACCCCACCCTACCCCACCCTACCCCACCCTCTCTCTCTCTCTCTCTGGCCATCACTTTCCTCTCTCCCTCTATCCTTCACCTTCTCTCTACCGCCAGTCCCTGAATGAATGATTGCCTCGTGTCATTCCCTTTTCCTCGGTGGGGGTTTCACTTCTGCCTAGCAATGTAGATGCAAATCACCAGTGGCACAGTGAACTGTCTCCAGAGCAATGAGAATTCATTCAGCCTCTTTCAATTACATTTCTCTTATCTTCAGGAACTGCCCATGATGGTATTTATTCACACAAGGTGAGTATCTCCGAAGGAAAAGAAACACATAATATATTGCTAGCTACGCTTGGTCACACACTCATCTAAGAACTAGTTTGTAATTTCTAATCTTGTCCAGAAATGTGATCTCAGTCATTGGACAACACTCATGACAGTCACAGCATTCTCACTTGCATCAACAACGATGATCTCCATATTATGATTCCACGTAAATAAAAAATAAGCAAAACTAACAAAAAATATCTTATAACACATCATTCATTCATGGCTCACAAACACAAAGAAGAGTATTCATGAATGGTGGGAAATGGTGGTGCTAAAACCATAAAAGATCCTCAATAATGTTATGTTTCCGACAAAGTGTGAAAAAGAGTCCTTCAAACTTTTAGTTAAGTATCTTTTTAGTCGGGCATACCAATTAATATTTCCATCGACATCTCAACTCCTGCAGCAAGAGAGATGGCATAGAGAGAAATGAGCTTTCTTTTGAAGGACCAACATGACATATGCCAGCACTACCAGATAGCTGCCGGGTTTCAGCAAACACAGGTAGAAAACGTTGTTGTAGACTTCTGGAAATCTGGGTTTGTGTATGTTTTTTATTCTATTTCCCTTTTTCCTTTTTTTACTTAACTTAAAAAAAAACTCTGGATAACACATAACACATAATGTTAGTGACAGCAGTGACTCACTGAAAACTTCAGATTCCAGTGGCAGGGTTGAGGGACACAGTACAGTAGCTGTGATCCAGCAGTAACGCTGTCCAAATAATCCTAACAAATGAGACACGCTGGGCTGGGACTATGGAGTTATGCAGCTAACTACTAAATAAAATGTAAACAATTTTTCCATTGATATTTTCAGCTATCTTTACTAAGCAAGACTAATGACTTTTATATGAATAATGTACATAAAACAACCTTAAAACAACAGGAAAAAATGCCTACTCATGATTTTAAATATCCTTTAACACTTCCATGAGGTGAGTTGGTTTAACATCAAAAAGGTAATAGAAAGATATTCAAATAAGTGGTAAAGTAACAATCTGGCCTGTGGTCTCATGGATGGCCGCAAAGTAAGACCACAATTTCAATCCCTATTAAATGGCTACTGTCTGCTTCACCAGACGGCTCTGAATTGTCAGGGATACAGCCACATACAACTGGCATGTAATGTTAAGTTTGCTGTACTAAATGAGCAAATCCCTTAATTGTGCACAGCAAGTCACATTCTTATCTCAAACCCTGTGGTGCAATGATGTGATGTAATTTTAGGATTTGCACATAACACCAGTACAGCAACACTGATTCACATTTTACTTTGCCAACTTTTCAGAATACATTTGTTAAACATTTAAATGGAGAACCTGTTTGTGAATTTCTCTTCCAACAATACATACCAGATGCACTGCCTTACAATGTTCAATATGCAGTATACAGTAATTTTCCTCTCAATTTGTTTTACATTAAACTCTTATTCTAAAGAGAAACTTTAGAAGATGTAAGGTATAAAAGCTGGCAGCTCTTATAAATGTAACTGCTCTCCCTGATAATTTCGAACAGTCAGCCAGGAATAACGGAGGAGGAGGGAGGGGTTATAGGGTGCAAAACAAGTTGCTGGGCGGACAGTGGAAGAAGCTAGTGTTTAACAGGCGAGAAAAATGCTGAAAGATTTTACTCACGATATCCTGCAGAATAACAGGGGTTTGGTACACATGGAGGAGAAAGAGAGAGACAGAGAGACAGAGAGAGATTTTGATTACAAGTGTAATTCGGAGCGATAAAGTGTGTGTGTGTGTGTGTGTGTGTGTGTGTGTGTGTGTGTGTGTGTGTGTGTGTGTGGTCTGTTTGCTGTGTACTTGTCAAATTCATCACTGCCACACTGTGTGTGTGAGAGTGTGTATGTGTCTACATCACTCATAGAGCCATCTGTCCCTGCGGCCACAGTACATTTCAACCTCATGAGTGTGTTTGTAGCAAAGTTTGCTGATGTCAGCAGGTTACTCACGCCTGCATGGTTGTAGTAGCAGTCTGGAAGGTGAACATGTTCTCTTTGGGGTACCACTGGTTGTCATCTGCTGGGGAAAAAGCGTGAGGTAGGCCGTGTTAGCATGTTTATGATTATGTGGCACCTTTTGTATGTAAATGCATTATTAGTGTGTTTTATTGCACACAAAACACTCACAGGGTCACTGCACAGAAGGCGAGAGAGTATTACAGAGACACAGAGGAAAAGAGAGAGAGACACAAAAAATACAGACCACAGCACAACCAACAAACCCCACCCTCCACCCACCCCTCACAGGGGTTAAAAATGCAATTTTCATTAAATCCAAAACTTAAATTGGAACTCTAGGCCTGCCAAAAACCATATGCACGCTGTCTTTACCCCAAATACAGTTCATTAGCTAAGATATAAGTTGTTAAAAAAAACATCATCAGTTTGCATTAGAGCAAGTATGTTTAATGGTAAATACTAAACCAAAAACTAAATGGAAAATAAAAATGGTCAGATTACTTAAAACTGGTTTAAGGTATGTAGGTGATGACACCTGGAAATTTGAATAATTTATTCTTTTGCCATCTGGTCTCACCAAATGTGTGACAAATCTGCCTGAAATATTACAGAATTCCTAGTAGGAACACATGACAAAAAACAAATGAAAGAAGAGATATCAGGGGTATCTAACATCAGATCTAAAATAAAGTTATTTAATACAAATAGCTAAACAGAAGCTAAAGAGAAATAATATCAGCTCATATTTAAGGTTTCAGTTAATAGTATAAAGCCATCTCTAATAATAAAATAACCTGAACATTGTTGACACTTATGAAAGGGCATCCCAATTTTTTTTTTTTACATCCCAATTTAACCCCTGCTAGACCAGTCCCTTTTGAGCTCCTCTCTCTCTCCCCAGCTCTTGCTCTGTCCCTCTCACCTCTGTCCAGCCCTGTCACTCGGTCCACACTGCACATCCGCTCTAGTGGCCGCCGGGGCTGCTTGCCTGCCTCTCGTGCGCTGCTCTCCAGGTCCAGTGAGCCCTGGCTGCGGGAGGGTGCCCCAGGACAGGCATCGCATGCCAGGCCACACTCTCTGGTGTCACCCCAGCCACGGATGTTGTAGGCGCTGACAGAGCTCTGGAGGGGCTGAGACATGTGGTGATGATGGTGGTGATGGTGCTGTTGCTGAGACTGTCCTGCTCCTGAGCTACTGGACCCTCCACCAACTCCATGCTGGTGCAGGTAGGATCCTCCCCCACCAGTGTTGCCATGGTGGTTGCCATGGTGATGGTTACCATGATGATGGCTGCTCCCTGCACCTGCACCTCCACCTCCGGCTCCGCCATGATGGTGGTGGTGCTGCTGGGTGGGTGAGGAGGTTGTGGAGGAGGAAGCTGAGGGTTGTCCTAAGTTTTGGGACAACGATGGAGGGACGTCCCGCGCCCCCCTCAGCACCTCCAGCTCCAGACTCTCCTTGCTGGCCAGCATGGCACTTTCACCGCTGATAGTGTAGACACGGGACGGCTGCAGGGCGCACTCAACGGACTTCTGCTGCTCCTCCTCAGTCGAGAAGCTGCGCTCTAGTGACAAGCGACTCTTGGAGGAGGAGGAGGAGGAGAGGGGGGCGGAGGAGGAGAGCAGAGGAGGAGGCTCCAGGGTGGGGTTAATCAGGCTGGGATCAGCACCACTCCTGCTGCTGCTGCTGGAGGGTTCCTGCGGGGGGTAGGTGTGGTGATGACTGTTGTTCTGAGTGCACACGCTGTCTGGGGAGTCAGAGTCGTTGCCAATGAGGGTGTCAGACAGTAAGTGGTCTATATTGATAAACAGAGATAGATACAAAAAGGAACACAAGACAGAGACAAAGAGAAAGAACAAAGCCAAAAAAAGACAAATGAGGAAACATTCACAGCACAGTGATAAAGTTTTGACACCACACATGACTTCTAAGGTTATTATTTAATGCACCATGAAATGTCATCATGATTTTATTGAGACTTTTTGAAGAATTTTAACAATTGCTATTGGTCTTATTGAACAGGATATTGATGAGACATAAGTGATCCTTATTCAGTAGAGTTTCTTATTCAATGGTCATTGTATGATTGAAACAGTGTGGTAGCTGGTGCCATACCATGTCATACCATCCTGTGAGTGAGCAGATAAAGAGAAAATTGGAATCAGTTTTCTTGCTGTGAGGTACTTCCACACAAAACTATTTTTAGACAAAGGTTTTTTTTATATATATTTTAAAGAAAACAGATTCCTAGAGCAGTAATGGCAATGATGTTATTATTTTCAAATATGCAAACTCAAAAAATACAGACAGCTAATTAAAAAAGCCCTATTTTTATATGTGGAGGAGTTTTTAAGGTTTTGTTACAGCTCTGAGCACTAACAGGACCAAATAAACCATGATGAAAAAAAACCCTGAATTTGACTTTTTCTTTGACTTTTGAAAATAACAATAAGTATCATATTCTAATTGTAATTTGGAAATATCCAGAGCGCAGGTATTGCAGTTAGTATTTGAACAGAAAAAGTGGGATTTGTGCATCCCTAGTAAATGCACCCTGAATGCACACAAAAACAATGCAGTGAGCTTTACATTCTTATCACATTTATTCTCAAGACAGACCATATTTTGGTAAAACTACAAATAAATATGGATTTTGGAAATAACAAGCATAGAACAGAAACAGAGCAAAAAGCAATTTTACAGGCAAAAGAAAAATGATCCTAAAATTTGTATCATTTCATTGAGCTTTAAGTTGATGCTGGGATTTAAATGATTGATTCTAATGCTCTTAAATCATTGCAGTTGGATCCCTCAGATCTTCTGTTATTTTATAGAAAATGTTAACTGAAATGTGGTCCAGCTAGAGTAGGTGAAAGGGGGAGAAATACTAGAAGGTGGAGCAGTAAGAAGCACAAAGTCTGAGCTGACCTGATCCGTTCCGGCTCTCAGGATGAGTGTGAAGATAGTCTCCAAATGCTCGGGCTGCTCTGCAGTGAGACACAGAAACACAGTCAAATCACACACAGTAGTCAAACCAGCAGGAGGTGAAGGAGATTGTACCTGCATTACATTTATTGAGATTAATCAATTACTTTGAACAATTTAAATATACCTTCCTGCCAAGTGTTCATCACGCATTTAAATCCATCTAGTCCTTTTGATTTCCCCTGCCCTAATTAAATCCAGGCATCACTGTCAGGATTAATATTTGTGGGTTTTATAGCATAATACTACATTCAAATGACAAATATAAATACCATTAACATGTTATACTATTTTTCTTTATCATGTAAAGATATTATTTTAAATATTCAAGTTTTGTTCCGAGAGCAACTAAACGCAAACTGACTTTTTGCAAAGTCCTAAACTCAAGTTCCATTCAAATATATGCTCCTGCTGTCATATAAACCTTTCCTCTCTTATATTCTGCAACAGTGCCACTTCTTCTAGTGTCTTAAAGCCACCTGAGTAAGCTGATACCTGCCCACAGAATAAAGTGCTTAAATAGGGATCGTTTAAATACACTGCACGTGGAAGTAGTCTGCACTATCTTAGTGAACGTTTCCAGAGCTGGACTTGCTGATCTTTAAAGCTCTACACTGCAATGAGGGAGAGGAAGCAAGGGGCACGTGTCAGTGGAAAACAGGGTGAGAGGGGTAGAGGGAGAGAGAGTGAGAGAGGAGAGGAACATCACTGCTGTCTTTGTAGATGTGTGCCACCCACAGACTCAGATGTAATGTGTTTATCTCTCCACTCCAGGCTTCTGAATTGTGAATAAGGAAATCTGGGGGGGGAGTGAGAGAGAGAGGGGGGGGAATACAAATCACACAAAAACACATATGACTAACATGATCAAGCAAGATAAACTTTGGTCCTCATCATCATTTTCAATTTGAACATCAGAGGTGCAGCAAATTTGTATTTCAATTCATGTGTGAGGGAAAGAGAAGAAAAAGGAAAAAGAAACACAAAGAAACAAGGATTAAAAAACTAAAAAACTATAATGTGCTTGAGCACTATGTGTAGAGTGCTGACCCTTAAAACTTGTGTTTGACCCTAAAAAAAACTGTCCATTCAATAACAGACACTTGGAAGCACTGGTTACTCTTGAAATGCTTCATAATTTTCTTTATGCACATACTTCCAGTAACAAGTGCTACAACATATGGGCCCATATCTTGTATTTTCCTTTTATTATTTTAGACAATGTCTATTTATGAATTGATGGTTGTTTCAAGCTATTTTTCAAGCTTTGTTTTGTTACTTTGCCTTCTTGACTGATATACCTACTTTCCGATTGGCTGCCTGTCACTGCACCAGCGCATCCATTATTTTGAACTTGAGTCTTGCATGCTGAATGTCATGTGCCAGACTTCTATTATTAAGTAAAATTTCCTGATTTAAGGTAACATTTAATACAGTAAGATATAAATAACACGGCAGCTGTCACTCTTTCAAATTGAATTTTTTATATTAGAACTTTTTCGACTGACAGAATGATTTCAGACTGTTTATATAGTCAGTATATATGAAACAGAGCTGCAAAGTGCAAATAGAAACACTGTTATCTGAAAGAAGGCAGAGGCCAAGGCGGAGGAGGTAATTGACATGTATCTGTTATAATGGTACAGTATCAACAGGGCTAAAGGGGTCTTGAACTGTGAGTGGTTTATGTGTAAGTGCAAAAAAGGATTACATCTTCAACAGTTAAGATGCTATAAATCATTCAGAAATTACATTTGAAATGGATCTGATTTCCATGCTTTTTGATCAGAAATGTGAGTACACTTGCTGTGATCTGACTTTCAACCCCCTTCTTTGAATAGTCACTTGTACTGCAAACGAAATAAAATAGGCTTTAAATCCCCTCCTCGTCTTACTGAGTGCAAATACCTTCCAACTCGTATCTCATATTTGGTGGCCCCAAATGAATAGTGTTTTGGTTATTTTTTAAACACTCACTGAAATCGTCACAACTCCAGCCATGGGGGGAATAAGTTCCCACCGGCTTATCGTAGATGGCGGAAATCAAAGAAGAATGTGAGACAGTAATTAGTGTGCGCCTGAGGGGGTTTCATCAGTAACCATCTTTCAGGCACCCTAAGGATCACAGGAAATTGGTTTAACAGATCAGAAGTGCAGCAAACTGCCAGACATTATGCATTGAATTCACTGATGGAGTGCTGACTTCCAGCATGAGCAGCAAGCGATCAAAACTAGCAGCAAGTCCATTGAACAAACCATTAATTTAGAAGTCAGGATTTACTTACACATTGCATAGATATGATGAAGAGTAAATCTTCAAATTACAGCTTATCCTGATCCACATAAGGTGCCATGTTGGCACTGGGACTGGTGAGAAACCCCTGTGAGTCATCGCTGTTTAAAGAAACTGTTTGACATCCAAACAGCGTAGGACACAAACTGAACAGGAAGCATTTAATGGGCAGGCTTTATCTGTGTTTGTTTCCCCAGTGAATATAACACATATTGGCTCACAGATGCACACATACCGGAACTGTGTGTGTATACAATCAAAGTGTCAAACTGTGTCTTAGGAGGGCAGGCTTTCTTTGTGTTCCTTCCGCAAAGATAACACCCTACACCAACACAAATCCACAGACACACGCTGAAACTGTGTATCTGTAATAAAAGCGTCAAACTGTGTACATCCCCTTTCCAAACACCCACACCACTCTCAAAACTGCAGCCTCCTCCACAGAAGCTGTCAGGGATCTGGGGATTCCTCTACAGGTGATTCCCGGTGGGGACGGTAGCCCCGGGCCCACTGACGCCATGTTCCGGAATCTGAAGGCAGCTATTGCATCGACTGACACTAAACCATATGACAGTGCTCTCAATTATTCAATTGCAGCCCACACAGGCAGTCTGAAAGCCGCTGTGTCTGTCTCTGACCATAACGAGCACTCAGCTACTTCTCACTTCTCTCTAATAGGAAAGCCAAATCAATCTGAAGAGTCACACAGTCCACTTTCGGAGCGCCTCCAAGTCGAGAAGACCTGACCTCATGCTCAGTCTCCAAACATGGCCTTTTTTAGCAACTGTTGTCAGGTTGGACAAGTTTTACACATAATTTGTAATTATGCGAAATGTCACACTATATGGGAACAGTGTGGGTTGATTTTGCTGTTTAATTGAGATAGCATCATTCTAGCAAATCCGTTGTTTCCAACCTGCCATTTCAGCCACACAGTTCAATTTGGTAGTGTGGTATTTTAACAAAAACGTTTCATTGAAGTAAGTCTAAACAAACACTGCAAATTTATCTTTAGTTTAAACTGCACTATTGACATTCTTTTTGTCCAAGTTTGTCCAACCTAGCAACAGTTTCTACAAATGAATTAATTTGTGAGTAGAGCACACATGCATGATAATTTTCAGATGATAATGATTTTATATGTGTGTGTGAAAAGACAAACTGTTAGGATATATCAACCGTAGGTTTTTTGTATAATCCATTTACCGTTAGCATGGTGGCAAATTCCTTGTCATTTCCAAATGGGATTGTAAATGAAGTTAAATTAGGTTGTTTGTCCAACATCTGAACAATTAGAGGACGACTAGACAAGTACTGCAGAAGTATAGACCAACAGTTCCAACAAACTGTTGGTTTACAACACGCATATGGTGCTATATATAGTCATGCATATGTCACAGAGACTGTGTCGGCACAGCCTCCTCCGCTGCCTTTTTATTCTATACAGCCATATTAGCCAGCAGTACGTTAACTCCCACTGGCTAGGTGGCAGGCATCTCTGCAGGAGGAGTTTGAACTGAAAAGGAGATCGTTTAACACAGGGGAATTTGCTCCTTTTTTTAGATGACTTGCCTCACGCTCACATGCTGCTAGTGTGACTTTGCGTCTCTACGTGGCATGATGATGAAAAGACGTTTTTAGCTGTGAGAGGTAATTATCACTTTCACTGACAACCTCAGACACTGCTTCATATTTTTCCTACAAATCCTTGAAGCTTTGATTTACATCAACAAGATGCCACATGCTCCATCACCTGGAACCTTACAACATTCATAGTATAAAATTAGAAATTATTGGGAAACCAATAATGCCTACCAGCCCCACTTCAAAGTTTATGTACATGATCTACTAGTCTTACTAGCTTACAATATTACAAAAATGCAAATTACCATGTACAAGGTATACTTTGTAGGCTTACAGTTACAGCTGAGAATAAAAAATAGTGAGTGAAATTATCTTAAATATGTTCAACATGCATCAATCTGACCATCATTGGACCCCCACTTGACCATTCTGAGGACAGCATTGACACCCACAGGGATTGTGTGTGTTGCACTAGTAGAGTGTATCAGTCATGGCAGGATTCTTGATGGGTTACATTCAGTGGTTGTATTCCTATAAAGTCCACCTCTGTGGTAGATGTTGTTGTATTTTTTAAAAAAAACCTCAAATCGCCTCTTGACTCAGCACTTTAACACTGTTTGTTTAAGGTATATTCAGTATCACTCTTCAAATTACAGTGTTTTGCATTTTTTTGCTAGAGAGTGTGTGTGAGAGAGAGAGAGAGACCATAATGAATGCAGGAATAATATAAAAAAGAAATGCCTGCATGCTGCTATACATGTGACAGGGAAAGTGGAGGCAGGGACAGGGAGGAGGATTTGTGTGTGTGCTTGTGTGTGTCTGTGTGAAAGGCAGGGTGAAAAAGACCAAGCGGAGGAGGCTGGGTGTAATGACAGTGATGGAAAAAGGAAATATGAAGAGGATCCATTAGCCTGTTAAAGATGAATGAGTGTGAATCATGGCAAGAAAAGGCAAAGGAAGTGTAAATCTTTGACCTCACTGTCATGTATGAACCAGCTGTGAACACACCAGCATTTTAAAACTTCCACAACAGATGCATTTTTCTAACGTATAAATAGTATAACATATACAATTTATATAAAATGTATTTATATAAAATTTAGCATTCAGTTACATTTAAGTGCATTAAGGGTGTTCTCTGTTCGCCCTCTCTCTGTCTCCTCTCTGTTTCACTCTCTGTCTCTCTCTCTCCCTCTCTCTGTAGTAGCACAGTAAAGGCCAGGTCCTGATGAAAGCATCCAACTCAGTAGGACACTACCCAGGCCATGACACAGTGCTCAACTATTATTACACATATATAGTAATACACACACACACACACACACACATACAATCACACAAAGAGAGTTATCATGTAGTGATGTGCTCTTTTATCCCAGCGCTGTGCTCTGCTGTCTCTTTGAAGGCATGCCTGTGCAGCTATTACGTACCTGTTCTCTAAATAATCACAGAAGCTGTAAGATCAAAGGAGCTTAAGAACAAAACGACAGCAACTGTAAAACATCTAGTAATAAAAAGAAATTAAAAATCCACTTTAATGAAACAGTCACTCTGAAATCATGTGATAAACATTTGATGTGACAAATGATAAGCATTCATTTGTTATCTCTAAATTTCCCAGCACTTCAACACTACCTGAGCACAGCTCAATACTTTCTCTAAATATCACAGGAGGACAAACATCAGAGATACTTTTAAGAGTTGCTCCACCGGCAGCATTCCCAGTAGTTCTTAAATACTTAATGAAGGCAGACATATCCAAGTGGACCATTATAAAGTGCCTGACTAGCTTATTGTCAAAATCAATACAGAGTGAAAACTAACATAAAAACACAAATGGTCCATTAGCTTTTTAACTAATAACTCATTCCTATATAAGACCGGTGGAATCACACATGTATGTCCCTGCCAGATGTTTTTAATAAAAGCGACTCCTTATTTTTTCAGATTTTCAGACAAGTATGTAAAAATTAGTGGTGGGCATAGATTGTTTTTTTTAACCTCGATTAATATCACTGTAATCTTGGAATGAATCTAGATTCATCTAGATTAAACTAGATTAAAATGGCTCATCTGAATTCTGCTGAGGGCATTCAGAATATGTGTGCTACCCAAATAATGACTAAAAGTATGTCTTTGAGAACAGGTTTCTGAACTCCTACAGTAAACTCCGCATTGCACAAGGTGCAAACAACCTTAGTCTTGCCAAGGTTTCCATTGGGAAGCTTCTTAAAAATACATTTTTCCTGAAGCAAACCCAGCGGCTTCATAGCTGCATCCATGTTATCACGTCACGTTTGATGTGGTAATTTCACAGTAGGCATACACACAGGTTCGAAGACTCGCTCTCGCCCCCTACAGTGC
>JBBPDC010000023.1:8267666-8295356 GCA_037974485.1 Hemigrammopetersius urotaenia
AGAAACAAGACTATGAATTGAAATGAAAAATAATAAGTCTAGCTATCATTATTGAATTAAAATGATGTACTGGCTGCAGGCGGGCATTAGGACCCAGGTGGAGCTACATGGCGCTGCGCGGTGGAGCCCGTTTAGTAATATTTCTCTGGTAGCGCCATTTGTACTCAATGTACTATGAGTGTCCATAACTGTTCACCGCTTAACTTTACTTGTTTTCTTAAAAGGAAAAGGAAAGGAAAGGTTTGGTGAAAAGTTTTCAGCCCTCGCTAATTAATTCCTACAACCCATGGGGCTGTAGGACGTCCCTGTTTCACAGTAGGTGTACACATAGGTTGGAAGACTCGTTCTCGCCCCCTACAGTGCAATTCGACTAGGTATACATCCACGCTAAAATAGACCCAGCTCCCAACCCAACTTTGTGAATAGATTAACGGCGATATTTTTTTTATTGCCCGATAAGAGTCTCGCGTTAACGCATATAACGGCCCACCACTAGTAAAAATACATGCATGGGTTTTGTAGCTATATTGTGCTTTGAAAGCATTTTACACATCCTTGGTAGGGAGTAATACTAATCTGATACTTTTCCCAAACGATTGTTAAAAATCCAAAAACAAGGTTAAATGATCATAAACCTACAAAGAATTATCTCTGTGGTCTTTTATATAACCGCATAACTTAGATATTCTTTTCATAGTAGCTAAAAAACAATATATTGTTTTACTAAATAACCAAATATAAGATTAAGGTTAAGAGGAATACAAATGATTTGCAATTGTTACCATGTCCCCAGGCTTTTGATGGACAACATACCTGTACTTAGAGACATGACAACATTAAGCTAGATCTAACAGAATGTTCCAGCAGAGCATGTTTACACAGCATTTGGAGCCTTCCCACAGAACAGACTGGTGATTAAAATGTCACCTCCTCTGAGGCCTACAACTCCTCGGCCCAGCCTAATGATGTCTGGAGCCCACCCTCATACATTTGCATCCACTCTCTATCACCAGTACTCACACACACATACACACATATGCAGAGGCAGAGCCAACAATGTCAAAGACGTACTCTTGGTGTCAAAGTCATCCTGGAATCTGTATCATTTTATGCAATCATGCTAATTACAGCGTGCTCTCTAATCATTACCACGGTGAGATAAAGAGAGTAGGGAGGTGACACACACACACACTCAGTGCTGCCTGGCTACTTGAACTGTTTTCCCTGCCCGCAATTTGGTCTCATCATAAGTTAATAATTAGGTGTTGTGAAACAGAAAAATTAAGAAAAGTTGCAAGTGAAGGAACAACCCAAATGCATTAGCATTGAAAGGTTTTCCTCTCTGGCTGTTCTTTGTGGAGCCAGACATAGAGCCTAAGTGGGGGCTCAGTTGTACTTCCACAGACAACCCATGGGAGAAAAGCAAAGTAGCTGTATGGAAAACGTGAATATGCGCTCTTAACTTTAATATCTAAGAGAAAGATGTGTGTGTGTGTGTGTGTGTGTGTGTGTTTGAGAGATTTCCAATATGGTGAAGTTAACAGGGCCGGGGATCCAGCCTGATGCCAGTGATCTTCCAGACGCTCTCAGAAGTGGTGGCATTCAGCACAATCACTTGGGAGACTGAGAGATCAAAGAGTCAAATTAGCTTGTTTGGAAATGAACAAAAGACACTCAAATGTGCTGCCCCTCCTGCTTGATATCGCAGGCTTTGACAAAACAAAAAGGCCCCTCAGATATGGAAGCGACAATGGCCTGTTCAGAAATGATCCTGAAAAGAAACAATACGGCACAGTAATGAAGTCTGTGTGTTTCAATTTATTCTGCCACCAGTGATCTAACATGCATCTTCACTTCAAGTGACAAACACAAGCATCAAGTTATTACCTAAAACGGACAGCCACGAGTTCAGGTCGATAACAGAGGCAGTTTCTTGTTTTATGTCCCCTAAAAAACTAGACAGCTCATTTCAAGCAACATGCTCAACTTTGTTCTTTCACTTTGTTTTATTCTTTGGCTTCAGTCTGCTACTGCAGGGTGTTTCCTTTCCCAAGGGATCACCATCTTCTACTGAACTTCAGAGGTAGATCAACAAAAGAAAAAAAATACTAGAAAACAAATATTTAAAAACTATTACAGAGGTTACAGAAGAGCAGCAGAAAATGAGGACTTTAAAGGAACCGTTTGGTAAATATATGTCAGCAAACAGTTTATAATAGAGGAAAGCTGGGCACAACCTATAAAATCTTTTTAGCTAAGTTTGATTATCTTCTTGTTTTCATAAAGCAACATCATCTGTGAATTCTGACGGCAATCAGGTGGATATTTCGTGAGATTCACGTTTATAAATGCATCAGTATGGTACACATGGCCGCAGGTATTTCAGCTTCAAATCACTGGCTGTGGGTATGAACAGCTACGAGACAGTGGAATAACAAACAGCTCTCAGTGGACGTGACCCTATGTGTCCATTTGTACAAGTGCAAGTGCAAGCTTGCCTTCGATTAGAGGCCTTCCCTTTCACCTCCCGTAATATGCATGAGTATACAGAGAGCGTAGAGAGTGATGGAGTCCTCAGTGATGACTCAGCCTCTCTGCACATAAACCAGGCTGGACAGGCTTCAAGTGCCACAGTGAAGCGGCCAGGGGGGAGGCAGGGGGGTAGTTGGGGGGCTTTGATCACTCTCTAGGGGCATCCAGATGCAGTTCCAGTGTGGACTTCCTTCCTGGCCTTTTGTTTTTGAATGCATCCATCCAAGAATCCCTCTATATCTATGACTCAGACAGGGGGCTATAAACAAGGGGAAAAACTGCCAATATATTTCTATTATAAAAGAGACTATGTGAAATGTTCTTAAAGGACAGACAGCATTGTGAGCCAGCAGGAGCCCCTAACATACTCAAGCAGAGCTATGGCACAGGATGTGTTTACAGATGAGAGAAGAGTTACCAGCATTTGAAACAGAGGGTGGGATGCTGTGGTTTAGAAGAATGCATCACAGGAGCAATGTGAGGAAACTGATCATGCTGGACTAAAAATATAAGTAAAAGGGGAAGTTTTTCAGAAAGTTTTTGCTTTTAGAAAGTTTTTCAGAAAGGTACAGTGTCATTGCATACAAATCTATTTTTAAAAATCTACAGAAAATTTACTGTGATGAGATGTAATGAAATGCTTATATTAATGATTTCAAAATATTTGGTCAATTCGCTTCTACCAGCTTCAATTATTTTCCATAATTTAGATACTTGAAGCTCCACTCACACTTCAATCATCACAAAAAGCTTATTTCCTGTACAATCTAATTACAACATCTAAATGTGTTAGCTTCTAGAACACCTTCATTCAAAAAATTATGTTAATTCCTAACCATATTATTTTACTGAAGGATTTTCTATTACATTTAAAGCATTTAGCAGAAGCTTTTATCCAAAGCAACTTCCATTCCCTAACTACAGGGGAGAGTCTCCCTGGAGGAACTTGGGGTTATGGGTCTTGCTCAGGAACCCAGTGGTGGTACTGAAGGTAGGATTTGAACCATGACCTCTTGGTACAGAGGCAAGTATCCTACCCCCTAGGCCAGTGGTTCCCAACCTTTTTCCTTGAAGCCCCCCTTAGTGGGGCGCTAGATATCACAGGGGGTGCGCAGAATTTTGTTTGCATTTAGTTTACCAAAATTATAATTGTACACATTAAATTCTTAAAGAGAGAAACATAAAAGTGTGTGTATAAGAGTATAAGAGCAAAAACCTACAACCACTGTTTACTTTTGCATATAAAAGTTTTGAATCATTTTATTCTTTTAGGAGTTGGGGGGTGTGGCTTGTCTTGGACACATGCAATGGGTGCTTCAAGGAAAAAAGGTTGGGAACCACAGCCCTAGGCCACCACCACCATTGCTCATGGTTAAGAGTTTTGCTTTTTACTTGATTCTGTTTTTTACTTGATTCTGTGAAATACATCCTTTTATATTGTGTCTTCAGAATGAAAGAAAAAAACCCCCTCATAGCTACATTTATATTTTTGTATGCCAATGTATGCATGTCTAAGCAGACAGCATCTTATTTGTCAGAATATTTGTCAGAACATTTTTTGCAGTGTGTCATTGTCCTTTATACTGCTGAAAGAGGCGACTGCCATGAAGGGCTGTGTTTACGTAAGTTGCACGTGTCAAAGAAAAGTCCACATAAATGCCAGTTTTCTCAGCAGAACATTGCCCAGAGCATCACACTGCATCACACTTGGCTTCTTCAAATGGTGCCTCAAAGTGCCTTCCCAAGGTAAGAGACGCACACTCACTCTCTCTCACTCACTCATTTTTGCTAACCGCTTAATCCTCAATAGGGTCATGGGTACCACAAACCTATCCTGGGGTCAAAACATGAAAAAGAAAATCAGGCATGATTCCATTTCACCATCGTCCAGGTCTAAAGCTCATGTGCCCATTGTTGGCACTTATGGTAGCGTACAAGGGTCAACATGGGAACTCTGAATCATCTGCAGCTTCATACACAGCGAGTTGTGAAGCTCTGTATGTTGAAACTTTTCTTTTATATCCATCAGTAACTTTTCCAGCAGTTTGTGCTACTGTTGGAACCAGAGGGGCTTGCCACGGCAGTTAGACCTAGGCACCTGTGACGCTTTTGCCTGTCCTGACCACTGCATACTGAGAACACCAAACAGGACCAAACAGGAGTAAGGAGATGCTCAGACCCAGTTATCCAGCCAACACAGTAGTTTCCTTTTCAAAGTTGATTCTTACCCTTGCCCATTTTTCAACTTTAAGAGCCGACTGTTGTCTCACCCCATGCTGTCTCACCCCATGAGATGTGCCACTGTAACAAGACAGTCAATGTTAACTGACTTCTCCTGTTAGTGGTTTTAATGTTACAGCTAGTGGATGTATTGTTCTATGGTAAAATTATCCTATTCAGTTTAAAACTCTCTAAAAAATCTCATCTTAGGATTTTTAGGAAGATGTAAAGACCTAGATATTCTTGTGCTTAAAATAACCTTTAGCTTTAATATTTAGTCTTTTTCTAGCTTTTGTGAAAAGTTATTTTATCTCAAAGTCTTTTAAAACAAGAAAAAAACATGAAAAACATTATCACAACAATTTACAATAATACTGATAAACTGATCATCATTTTTGTCTTATGCCATCTATGAGGTAAATTGTGGTAAACTGCCAAAGGTATTTAAATATCATTAGAATACAAAACAGCTTACAGCCTTTCACATAATTTTCACACATCTCCATGTGAGAATAATAAATCATCATGAGTTAACCTGAGAACACAAGGTGAAATTACGTAAGAGCCCTCAATCTGTTTAATATTTGACAAAGTTGGAAAATTGGTTTCCTAAACAGGAAAACAGCTACATATCTCCAGCGCCTACAATTTACAAATGCACTAGATCACACTATGATGAATTAATTCATAGTATCTTATTAAAAGATGCAGCATCTTAGTGAAAGGCAGCATAATAAATGGCACCTAGGGTCTGAACATGCCCACTCATTACCATGTTTCAACTAATATAACTCATTTTGGTACACACTCTGCCCAAGTTACTGATACACAGAAACAGCCCTGGAGCAACAGCGGCACTTACTTACAGCCTAATTATTTATATTCAAAGAAAATATGCTCAGGCCTTTGTTCATTTCTGCATACTTGTATTAATAATGCATTCCACTTTTGCAAGTGTATGTCACTGCAGCACTGTGATAACCCATTGGTGTGTGCAAGCGCTTGTGTCTGAGCATGTCCCCAAATGTGCAGTGCTTATGAGCTGCTGGGTATTCCGTGTTTCGCCGTCTCCCCCTGTTATATCAAACACTATGCTTGAAATCAGTATGCTGAGCTTTAAGCACCCATATCTGTCCTGCATACTGAGCAGGCTCTCTCTCCTCTCACTCACCACACACATGCACGCACACATGCTGAGGACAGGGGATGCCATGGACTACCCTATTCATTGAGTTACAGCTACCGGACGCTCAGCTAAAGCACTAGATACTACTGTCACGTAGAAGGTTAGGCTTTCATGGCCCCATGAAATGGATCTCGCAAAAGAATATCACACATAAATAACACCTGTGATGTCATACAACCCATTCACTGGGAAATCACAAGACATCCGAGCCACTAGATTAATTTAAATGTTGCAAGTATAGCAGGGATGCAGAGAGGATACCAAGGCACATGGAAAATGACTCTGCCCAAAATAACCCAGAATGTAACACTGTTGCTCTGCTAAGGCAAAAATATGTATGTTCTTTTGAGAATAAAGCACTATATGTGTCTTCTGCTGGCATAATTCAGCAGAAATATAACAACCAAAGGCTACTTAGGTAATTTACAGCTGGCTGACTGACTGACTGACTGAATGATCGATCCACACTGGCTGTCGATTGATCACTGGTGCATGGGCTGACTGATTTACTGATTGCTTGATTGATCGATTGGTTGACTGATCAAATGACTGGCTAACTAATTTATGCACAGCTGATTGACTGACTTCCTTACTGATCAACTTGTTGACATATTAATTGATTGGTTGATTTGACTGACTGATTGATTGATTGACTGACAGACTGGCTGATCTTGCAAAGCTAGGGCACTGCACAGTGCAGACCATGGCTTTAGCAGTGCTGTCCATCCCAAGGTGAACTTGATGAGCAGATGCCCTCTGTAACCTCTTCATGCTTCTTTATGAGCAGGAGAACCAAGTACTAGTGCACAACTACCAACCATCAAAGTCTAAAGATTGCTCTTTTGCCTTATTTTAGACTGTATGATCGTGTCCCCGTTACAGTGCATCAATTTGTGCACATGTGTGCGCATGCCAGTCGCGTGGCTAAGAAACGGAGGAGGTTACGCTACTAGCCTCCTGCATTTAGCTCCATTCACTCTTCCCTGGGTAAGTCTGTGCACAGCAGCAGACGCTCCGCAGTGGCACCTGACAGCCATGCAGCTACAGCATGTACACAGCACAGCAACGTCCCACTTACATCACCCACTGTCCCGTCATTTCACAGAGAATAGGAAGGTATGCGAAACATGAGACTGTCCTGACCGGACGCATCATTCATTTACCCTTATGGCTTTAGACTACACTGGCTGAATCCCACAAGCAGGTGAGACGTTATGGTAGTTTCCAACGGCATGCTGATCAGTCCTGGTCAGGTTGGTGACTGTGACTGGTTCATGGTCCATGGACAAGAGGAAGAAGCTGCAGAACATTTTCAGCACTCTTGAGGTACCCTAAGGTAGGTTGGCTTCACTCCTGGGACCAGTAACAAGACCAGGAGCATAATCAGGGTCTGGGATGGGTGCAGGAGTGGAAAGGTGGGGTACTCACCTAACTTTTGCCGCCACCGACGAAATGGCATCGTTTCTCAAATTCTTCCTTCTGGACACAGCAGTTCCCATGCTGGAGGGACAACGACGCTGGCGAGAAAGCAGCTCATTCCAAAATATCACATTAAGCCTCAGAGGAATGCAGGAGAGGAACGAGCTCCGGAGAACCAGCAGGTCCGACGCTTGGACAATCAATGCAGGAATCAAAATATTATAACACTCTACGCTCTTGGCTGCTCCGCACTACTTGAAGTGAGAAAAAAACACATATACACAGACGCTCGATCCCGTTTTGCATTTTTGCACCTGTATTAAGGAAGGCTCCGCCCACACTGCGCAATGATTGGCCAGTGCCATCCAGTGTGAGAATTGGCTGTGTCACGATTGGCTGTGAGCACCTCGCCCACCAACGAACCAGCTACCAATCATAGCAGGGCTCTTCGGAATCCAGGTGGGAGAAAGACCCGCCCCTTTCTCTCTGTATTCCCATTGATGTGAGAGAGAAAAATAGAAGTAGGCGGGGCTACATCTGCTGAAAAAGGTGGGTGGGTGACATAAAAAAATCCTCTTCAAAAATGTAAGAGTTAAATTGGAATTCATTTTCATACAAAGCTGGGAGAAAACACTCAGCACTGACTCACGGTCATGGCACCAGCTCAGTCACTCACCCCTAAAGTTTTAAGGCATTCTGCATTCGTCCAACTGCAATGTAAACGGACAATTTGTCATATGAGAACACACCACAGTACACAGTGTGGACAGTGTGAAATTCTTTCTCTGCATTTAACTCATTCACCTAGTGAAGCAGCGAGCAGCCAGGAACACACAGGGGACAGTCCCTTGCTCAAGGGTACCTCAGCGGTGCCTATATCAGTCCTGGGATTCAAACCCACAACCACTACTGCAGCTCACACATGAAAATTGGAAAGAGATTAACAAGACCACTGCGTAAGAATGAAATGTGACAATTTTTGGCTGTGCAGCTGGTAGCCTGGTGGTGAAAGAGTTGTCCCTGTGGTCAGAAGGCCATAGACTCGAATACCATGACAGCTTGTGGCACCACTGAGGTACCCTTGAGTATGTTATTGTCCCCACACACTGCTCCCTGGGCGCTGTGTTCCTGGCTGCCCCCTGCTTCACTTGGTAAATGGGTTAAATACAGAGAAAGAATTTCCTGTTGTTTGAACTATGTGCTATGATGTATTCACATATGACAGAATGGACACTTTATACTTCTGATCACAAGGGCAACTCCACAACCACAAGGCCACCAGCCGCCCTGTGGCTCTGGCAGAGAGGGAGTGCAACACTGATCATCAGACCACACACAAAACCACATGCCCCCATTTGTTTTTATAATACCCCTGTACATAAGTAATAATAATAATAATGTGTTCTCAGTGTATTACATATGTGTAAGTGATGAGTTTTCTAAAGCTGACACTGAAAGCCCAAGCCTCACTATTTCCTACAAATTTCTTGTTTTATTGTTTTCCAATTAAATCCCTTTCATTTATGTGGTTTTATGTACCAAAAGTCAGAGTTTGTTTTTACCTGTCTATTTTCTAAACCCTCTTTATGCTTTGCAATTAAGTAGCCTGTTTTGTTTCTGTGACTTATTGCATTTACTTTTATTTCATAAACACTAAGCTACAATTGCTCTACATATCGGCTGGTACAGAACAGATATTTTTGTTACATTGTTATTTGTTACATGAATATTCCACTCAGTGTGTTGCATTTTTGTTCATTGTTTATTCTGTTTTCTTTTAATCTTTTATTCTTTCTTGTTACACTGAGCATGCAATTGATGCAATCATTTTCCTTGTGATAAATAAAGTTTCATATCTTATCAACCTCTAAGACTGATATATGTAAATGAGCTCTGTTCTCACTGGCAGTTAATTTGGAAAATTAATTTTTAATTTTCCAAATTCATCCAAATCTGGCAGTGTTATATATGGCATTTTTACTAGAAGCTGCTGTATGTGCTGCTTGTTCATGTTCAAATGTTAAACAAATAGCATTTAAAATACATAAATGTTGTAATAATACTTTCATGCTCTTGGGAATATTATGAATTACAAAATGCTTCAAAATGTACATTTCTGGCTATTAGGTGAGAGGTAGGAAGTGTTTGCTGTGTGCTTTGAGAAACCAGGAGAACACTGTCAGCAGACTGGCCACTGTAAATAATAGCGCTGGGAGCCGTAAGCAGTGTGGAAGCGTGGAGTGACTGCAGATGAAGAGAAGGACTGAATGAAGAAAAGACTAACAGCACACACACACACACACACACACAAATCCAGCCAATGCTGAGCTGATTTCGCCATCAACACAAAATCAGATTATTTTTAAAGGCCTGTGTGTACATTAGCGAATAATGAGGGAGGCATTTTAAATATTTGAAAATTATGGTTTCAAAAGGGGCTACACAGGGATGCCCAGGTATCTGAGTCTCTTTGTAATGTTCAGTGTTATGTTTGGTTGATTATGTATAAATATAAACAAGCAAGACAGGTACTTTCACAATAACGAAAAAGACAATAATTTTATTTAGCTATTTTCAGTTTAAATTGTTCATGATCTAAGGTAGAAAAAGAAAGCAACCTACAGACAAAGCGGATCTAATGCATTCATTAAACTTTATTAATGCAAATATTAATGAGCCTGTACTTCTGAAGCATCCACCATCATTAATTTATTAAACACTTAACCAGTTAATTGTTAAGTCTCAGCAGCAGCACTATTCTAACTCCTTTTACCATTTCTCCTGTTTCTCTCTCAATCAGCCAGAATGTTCACTGCTGCCACAGCATTATTCATGTGCCCTTAATGCACTCAATGCCGGCGAGCTTTGTTTTATTGTTCAATATCCCTTTGTCTTCTACAGCAACTCCCTCTTTCCAAAAATATTGTTTTGCTGCCATAAGCTAGGCTTGGATAAAACTGCACAAATCCATGAATCTTCTCTAGTCTAGGACTGGGCTCAGTCTGTGCTTGAGAAAATGACCAGAGCATACAGAAAAGCCTTTTTTGTGAGTGTAGTTAAATGGGCACATTATGTGAATTAATTGTGCATTATTTTATCTAAATGAGTATGAATGAAGGAAGAAGGGAAAATGAAGTTTAATCAGCAGGATTGTGACTGAGAACCGTTTATGCATACATTTGACACCACTAAGTGGGCATGACATAAGAATTCCTTTGTTGTTCACCATCAAGAAAAAAATATGTAGAGCTGTTTCTGATATAAAGGCTGAGGAATTGTGCAAATAAAGGGTTCTTCAAATTGATTCCATAGGATAAATTTCTCTTCCCTCATATAACCATATAGTTGAGTGTTATTAAGTATTTTTTAAACCACCAAATGTCATGAGAACACAATTCACTTCACTCTCTCTGGGTGGGTAGAATGGCTCTCCCTCTCCCCCATCACTCATGAACTGGTAGTTAGTATTCTTTCAATGAGCTGTGCAATGATGTCACATTAGGTGCAGTATGGAACGATGTGGTGAGTGGTTGTCTGTTGCAAGATTCATCAGTGATGTGCTTATGGCATTACTCCAAAAACCCTTTTTTTTCAACACTGTTTATATAATTATTTGGGAAGGAAGAGGTGAGACAAGTGTGGTCTTATGGTAAATTAGTGTGTTTCTCTTACAGAGAAATCCCCTTCGGTCAGTTATATTGTTCAGATGCAGTAGAAGAAATGACACACACAAACACACCAGCTTGGCTGATCACTGCAGGTAGGCACTGCTATTCTCATTGCTTGTTTGCTGTTGTTCTGCCAAGCTCATCAACCAGTCACACAAAACAATCCAACAAGGTCAGCCAAGCACCCTCTCCCATCACTCTACCACACACAGAACTGGTCTACACTCCGGTGCCCCACAATCATAGCAGGGTAATGACCTGACATACTCCAGCTTTGCTAGATACCATGTCTGTAGAACCACTATTCTCAAACTGGAGTACGTTTTATTTATTTAGCACATTTTAATCCAGGATGCAAAACAAAACCAGGAGAGAAAGTACAGCAAAAACAACATACACAGCAAGGGAATTAACAGAATGAGAGACAGATAACAACAGAAGAATTACAAAGGGAAACAGAGTAAGACTCAAAACATAGTGGAGAGAAACACTTGACACATCAGTGTGAGAACTTAAGAGAGAACAATAATAGAAAATAAAAAGGTTGGTTTTGAATTGTGGCTGAGACTGAACTGACAGAAGTACAAAGAAATGTCAGGATGAAAAAGTTCAGCAGTGCACTTAGAGGTGCAGCAGTGCACTTCAAAAGTACAGAGGTGCAAGCTCACGGGTAGCTTTGTGGGTAATAATAGCAACTGTTGATAGAAATGAATGTAATGCCAGAGGAGATTTTTGTGAGAGAGAATTCCTCTCTCCAGGACCACTAAGATTTACATAAATGTAATTTGGTTTGAAATTTGGCACAGAGACCAATAAGAAGAACATTTAATGGTAATTCCACTTAATTGCTGTTGAGGAAAGCTGTATCAAAGAGTCTGTAAAAATATATGTCTATAACATTGGAAGAATTTATCATTGTACAGTGTCAATACTATCTTAAGTGTGTGATATTTACTCCCAATAGCTTATTTTACTATAAAACAATCTCATGCATTATTGAATAAAACCTTTGAATGATTAAAAACAGTCTTAGAAAATGTGAAATTTGTTCAAAAGCCAAATGGTTGGAGTGCATGGCTGGGATTTCAAAGCCTTTTGGTGCAAACCAGCATGAAAGCTGAACTAAGACGCAGATTGTGTGCAGAAAAAGATTAAGATCAATGCCTTCAAATAGAACCACTGAGAATTTATGCGTGTCATATTGAGCACACCCTTTGCCCAATCTGTGGCCAAGTAATTTTGCATTCACAACGTGTGTGCATGCTTATGTACAAATAACGGGCTTGATCACTTACGAGAGGATGATTATACAACGCTGAACTTATGCCACCACAATGTTTGTGTACGTGCATGTGTGTACAGCTGGAGGGTTTACACAGCAGGAGACACAATGTCTAAGAGGTTATGGGACTGTAAACGTTGCTGAAAAATGTGCACAAACTGACAGTTATCTAACCCAGTGATTGTACATGCAGTGAGAGTGCTGTTGTTAAATATTACTGATAAGTGCTCACTGAAAGACAGGACCCTGTTACAGGTAATCAGAGGTTTCATCTGAACAGTGAAATAACTGGCAATTAGGGAAATGAAGGCAAAACAAGTGTAGGACGTAATTCATAGTGTCAGATTGTCTGGCCACGGATAATGTGGCAGGAACTGTGATTTACACTATTAACTAGCAGTTTGATTCTACATCAAGACCTCTGGAGTCATGTATATATGCATTGCCAAAACAGCTCTACCCCTGTCCAACCCTTCTTTACTCTCTTTAAAAAATAGACTAAAGATCTAATCATACTTCGTCAGACTAGGGCTACACAGTATACATCATGCCAAGCCCTTATAACCACTTACAAATGAAGCAAATAACATTGATTATCTACAATTGTGCAAGTCAAGGTCCAGAAAATACTACACTAGGTTCTTGTTGGACATGGGACACATGGGCAGGCATAAAGACCTGTGCAACGTTGTCAAGTGCCAGATCTTATGACTAGATGACTGGGTCAGATCAAAACAGCAAGGTGTTTAGGATGTTCCCTGAACAACAGATTACTGCTGGCTTGACTTCTTCCCATAGAATATCCTGGTAGCATCTCTTCCTCTGTCTTTCACAAGATGTTAAAGGAAATATGATTAATCAGACCAGGTCACAATGTTTCTTTGCTCCATGGTCCTAATTGTGTGTGTATGTGCATGTGTGTGTGTGTGTGTGTGTGGAGGGGTGTGTGTTGTGGGTCTATGTTGGTCCTCTTACATTAAATGTAGACTATAATGCTATGGCTAGATGTGACAGAAGATGTTAGATTCATCATAATGCTAACTTTTCTGACAAAGCTGCAAAAAGCCCTGCAAGCAGATTGCAAGGACCGTTCATTTGAAGATCTGAAATGTGCACATGATTAACCAGATCATCAGGCTGCAGGCCATGCACAGATGCCCTTCTTCTTATGAGTCATACACACACCAACCCTCAGAGCAGCCACCCCCTTCTTTATTAAGCAGCCTGCTCCACACCCGCAGTAACAAAAACCTGATTTAACATGGATAGAAAGACTGTTTTCATAAAGACATACTTTTAATCCTATAGGTCTTAAATTCACCACTGCACCACTGTTGTAGGTTGATTGTATAATGGGGCTGTGCAGAAGTTTTGAGAAAGTTAGACGCAAAGCCACTTATGTGAGCAGAAAGCAATTATTTGTTGAAACATCAACCTCTGAATAATCCTAAATAAACAATGCATTCCAATTTGAAGTGTGTGAACATGTCAACCATTTCAAAAAGATTCCTTAATAAAGCCCAGTATTTACAGTTACCATCCAGTATCTTTTGTAGTTAATCAAAAGTTATCATGCAATGCCATATATATGTGCTCATCTAACTGTGTTCCTCTTACCAAGATATGTAAATGTATAACATTTTAAAATAAGTACTTTTTAAAACAAAAAAAGGCTTGAGACATTTTATTGTATTTATGTTTGCATCTATTTTTTTTATTTTGGTAATAATAATCTTACTGGAAAATATGGAAAGTCCTTTTTATTGTGTGCAGATTTCATGACTAGATTAAATGGACTTGGAATAAAATCTTTTTACATTTAAGTACATTAAAAGCAAAGAATACATCTTGTTTGTTTTATTTAAGTTTGGCTTATTTTATTGATTTGCTTGTTTGTTTGTTTATGTATTTACTAATACACAACGTGAAACTGTCAGCTGTGCTAGTAAATGACAATGAATACTGTCAAGTTTTACATTTAGTAATTCACATCATCCCCCAGTATTTGCAACTGTTCCCATTCTTTGCCTTTTATATTGTATGAAGACGAATGGTCTGTAGAAATGGTTCAAAATAATGAATTAACAAAACAAAAATATTCTGTTACATCACGTACGTTGAATGCAGTCATGTGTTTTCCTTTCTCCTGCAAAGTTTTGTTATGTCAGAGATGACATTAATACTATAGCTGCCTCATATGAAAGCTTTATAGGGCAGTTAGCAGCTATTTAAACACGCTAAAGGGCATAGTGAGACCAGGACACTGCAGGTCACACTTGCCCTCTCACGTCAGTGCAGAGTGCCCTTTAGCTTAGTACATGTGTGAGCAGAGAGCAGGGCACACCGGAGCACTCTGAATGAAGCCCATCTCCACAGCTCCTGCAGCAAAGGGCAATCTCTCACATCTACTGTGCTTCATCAGGCTGGCCCAGACAGACAGAAACAAACACAGCTATTCCCTCTCCCAGCATAGCATGCTGAAATGACACCAGGATTAATATAAGGGCCATTCTCCAATCACACACCCATGTCAGCCACACTACCGGAGGTAGCTGCTCATCTACACCACTGACATAGAGTGCATTGCATGCAGCTGATCTTCATGTCAACATCTTTTTCACACATTAGCACATTTACACCTACATATGCTTTACTACACAGAACTTCACAAGTACACAAGGAAATTCTAATTTTCCCTCTATACTGTGACTAGACTTAGTCTCTCTCCACTAAATGGCTCTAAATGATCAAATTTTCAATGCTCTGTCCACAAGCGCATTGTAGAAATTGTTAGGTAAGTGAATTAGTCAATTACCTTTCATTAGGTTTAATGACTTTTGCACATTTTTTGAAGGCAACGGCTGTGCATCTAGAGGCAGAACATGGACAGGCCAGTTAAAAAGGTGTGACTGGACACTTTTGCACAGCTAGTGGGCCTGTGTGGCAGCATCATTTAAGATGTCATGTGAGAGGAAGACTCCATTAGGGAACACAGTGACTTAAGTAACATTTTCTGATCAACATTTTCTGATCAAACCCAATGACATCGACCCTGAACGACTTCCCCAATATCATTACTGCTTCTGTCCCAGCACGGCTAGCATTAAAGTCATTACACGCTGGTCTATTCAATTAGCCTGCCAGAGAGTGGGAGCCCTGGGCCTGTACGTGACGCTCATGCCTATGGTCACCTTGCCTCACCTTCAGTCTGCCTGCAGTAAACCTAGTCATGATGACATATGTATAGGGGCAACACGCTGGTGTGTGTGTGTGTTTGTGTATAGAATGTGTGCTGCTTGTCTCTCACAACAATGATGTCATCTCAGCCAGTGATGTATAGCAGGTGCTGCCGGTGCTGCTGATTGCTTTCCCCTCGTTCACCCGCTGTCGGCTTCAGCTGCGTGACCTGATTCTTTTAAGAGGAAAATGGGAGGGAACAGCTGGGCGGGGCAAGAGAGGAGAGGGGAGAGAGGAAGATGAGAGGGCGGCAATGATAAAAAGGAAGGAATAGTACAGCAAGACAGAGAGAGAGTAGAGTGACAGAAAAAATACAGAATGAGTGTGAAAGAGAGAACAAAAGACAGAAAACAGAGAGTGAGACTGAAAGATGGAAAAGAGGGTGAGAGAGAGAGAGAAATCAGACTGAGTGAGAAAGATGTGAAAGACAAACAGGGTGAGAAAAAGAAAATGCTAGAGTAAGAGAGTAAAAGACAAAAACTGAGAGAGAGATAGAGTGAGAGACAGACAGTGAGAAAGAAATGCAGTATTGAGAAGTTTCTGTGCAGTGTACAATATGCCTGTAATACACAGACTATAATGTATAAATATGCATACAAGCCCTCGTTTAACCTCTTATACCAATGAGTCCAATGTCTAACTATATTCTTTTTTAAAAAGTAATTTAAATACAACATTTAAATGTACTGTCCCTGTGGACAGCTGTAAAAGCCAAACTGCCAGGCCCTTGCATCTTTCATCCCTAACATTTCTTCACTGTTCTGTTGCAATAGACACTGCATCTTTCAGTCAGTGTTCACTGAAGAAGACCTTTCAAATGGTTTGTCAGGAATACAAAGTCAGGCTGCTGATTGTTTTTAACCATACGCTTGTGTCTCTATTCACCACCCTGCCAATTTGAGCCTTTTCTGCACTAATTTTACAGGGCTCTATCAGTGCAGTGACGGAGGACAGAGCACATTCATTTAAATGTGACATTGCAGATGGGTCTGTGAGCAACACACTGCAGCTTCTCTTAGGCACTGGGACTTTATGAAAGTCTGGCTGCTTTCCCAGATGCTGACAGATGAATTATTGAGCTCTGTTTAGCCAGACAGTCTGACACTATTCCATTCAGACTGGAGGGCAGGGGAGGAAGGGAAGAGAGAGGCAGGTAGGGAATGTGCCATGGGGCACTAGGCCCTAATAGCAACTAATAGTCAAGACTCTAATAGCAACAACCCTAATAATAACAGCACTAGTAACACTATTAGCATATAAGTCAAGCAGCTAGAACCAGTGATGATCATGAGCCAAAAATAGCCAAACAGTCAGTTACACAGAAACAAGCTTTTGCAGTTGTTCCTTAGTCTTGTATTTCCTGTAATGTCACAACCATGGATACATTTGCATATTTTTACCAAAATAGCTTTTCAGGTGATGCAATGTATTATGCCCCAAAATGTCCTATGGTAAAAAAAAAACTGCCAAATAGTTTTCTGAACAAAGTTAATATTTAATTACATTTTTAAAGACTTTGAAGTTCTTTAATATCATTCAAGTTCTTTAATATCATGTTGAAACATGGAAGAACGAAATTTGTTACTCAGGATCAGTAGCGTGCATAATAGCAATAAAAAAAAATCATGGTAATACACATATAGACTCACTAACAAACGTGCCATAATTTAATATTTAAAAGTGCAAAGTATAGTACATGTACATGTGCAAAGGAAACAGCTTCAGGTACTTGAGTTTGTAACCGTCACAGCCTCTGGGAAAAAGCTGCACCTTAGTCTTGTTGTTTTACAAGACTACTACTATCATTACTATTTTGTCATGGATAACCACTCAAGCACAAACATGCTTTAGTTACATATTTTGCTCATAAGAATTTCTAGGGGTACCAATAATTATGTCACATACAATATTTAATTTTCCTAGAATTATGTTCATTGTGAGATTAGGCTGATTAATGAGAGATTAATCAATAATTTGGCAGTTGTCCTTATCAATAATTACGCCGCCCACCAAAGGTAACATCCCTGAGGAAGTCAGTCTGAATAATTTGTTCTGTACATTTCAGCCTGTTCTGATTTTTGAATACAAGAAAACTGATACAGTCAGTAAATTCGGGTATGTACATTTAAACCATCAAGCATGAAACATTTTCATGCAGACATTGTAAGTAGACTCCAAGGAATAGAACAGAATCACAAAGAAAAAGGTAGATTTGGGTCCTTTAAATTGTTTCATGTCAATCTCCAAGGTCACACATGTAGTTGCAGTTGGAGCATGGTGTTTTTCCTCATAGCCAATCTGGTAATTTTCTTGAGTGCAGTCCATTTGGGCTTTGTTCCCCGGCAGTCTGAAGCAGCCACACTAGGTGACCAAATTCCCTGCCAGCAGCATAAGAGCAGTCAGGGGGACAGAAAGAGAAGACAAAGCCCACAGTAATTACATTACACCTGTTCTTAGCAGTCACCTCTGAGTCAAAGGGCAGCATGTTCTTACTCTTATGCTTTCTTCCTCTTTTCTTTCTCTTGCTAACTCTCAAGGCATTATCACAGACTGCACCACGGAAAATTAAATTAAAATAAACCCAAGGCACAGCAATGCTACGAAACCTAGGGATTTTTTCGTTTTTCTTTTTTCTTTTATTAACATTTACCAGACACTTTTATCCAAAACAACTTACATTCCCTACCTACAGGGGACAGTCTCCCTGGAGCAACTTGGTGTTAAGAGTCTTGCTCAGAAACTCAGTGGTGGTGCTGAAGGTAGGATTCGAACCCATGACCTTTTGGTCCAGAGGCCAGTATCCTATCCACCACCCCAATAATTAATCTAGATTATTCAAGATTTAAGTTAAATTATATACTAAAATATATGCAAACAAATAAGATGTTTCTTTACACCCTGGATATGTTAAATACTGGGTCAAATTACAATACTATTGGATTAACATGTCATTTGTAACCTTATATGTACAGTGGATATAGAAATTAATTGCCTCCATCCTAATATTCACATTTTGTTGCTAAAATGGAGACCTGAAAAAATCTAGCTGTATTTACTCGGCACAAGCATCGAAGTAACAGATATAACAACAGAAAAATAAAAACCAGAATCATTGGCTCGACAAAGGATCGTCCCATGTATCAGTACATTGTGCAACCACCATTTGGTTTAATTACTGCTTTGAGCCTGTCGGGATATTTCTCTACCAGCTTCGCACAATTACACTGTGCAATATTTTCCCACTACTCTTATCAGAACAACTCAAATTTCGTTCAGAATGCCCTGTCAGATTGTATAATGACTGTTGGTGGACAGTTTTTCATTATTATTCAAGAACATTCTGATTTTTCACACATTCAGCCAATGTGTGGTCAGTTTTGCTGTGTGCTTTGGGTCGTCATGTTAAAAGATGAAACGCTGACAACTTTCTTGCACAGGGCAGCAGGTGTATTTTGTCCCATCCATTTTTCCTTCAGTCCTGTGTCCCAGTCTCTGCTGCAGAAAAATACTCACGCAACAGGATACTGCATTCTCCATGCTTTACTATAGGTATGGTGTTCTTTGGATGGTGATCTGTGTTGGCTTTGATGTCACATTAACTCAATTACTACCCTTTGTCAAAAATTCTTGTAACTGCTCCAAAGTTGCCACAGGCCTCTTGGTAGCCTCTCGGACCAGTTTACTCCTCAATCTCTCAGTTTCGACTTCTTCATTATATACATCATTGTCTTTCAAGGGATTGATAAAGTCTTAGAATTTTGTACCCATCACCTGACTTGTGTCAGGTGAGACCTGACACTGACAGTGCCTTGACACCCACTGTTAATTGTATGCTTTCACTACCAAGCACTGGCATGTTCAAGGAATAGCTGTTTCCATGCCAAGCTAATCAAAACAATTACAACTGAGCACAATAAGCTTGGTGTGTAGAGACAAAAATGATGAGTTACACCTTACAGATATTTTTTTATAAGGGGGTGTATTTTATCCATCTCAGTGATTGTTTTTTGTCTGTTTTTTTTTAATCTTTGATCTTCGATCTGATAAATTACATTGGTTAAATAGAGCTGAAAAATGTTGATGTGTGTGTGTGTGTGTGTGACATTTCAGGCTTCAAAGCAACAAAATGTAAATATTTTGAAGGGGTGATTCTATTCTGTATCCACTGCAGGTGATCATTTATATAATTTTTCCAGCAAAGCAAGTTGTGTGTTCTGACATCTTTCTATCATTGTTAGCATTAACTTTTTCAGAAAATTGTGGTACAACAGCCCTGTTTTCAGTCAATTCAGGCTAGTCTTCACTCCCCAAAAGCATCAATGAGCCTTGGGTGCTCATTACCCTGTCACCGCTTCACAGGTTCTTTTTTGTGTCCCTTGTCTATGTACTAACCACTGTACACTGGGAACATGCCAGAAGAACTGGCATTTCGGAAATGCTCTGACCTGGCCATAGAGCCATCACAATTATTGGCTCAGCATACGTCAATATGCTTGCTTCTAACACATCAGCTTCAAGAACTGACTGTTCTCTTGGTGCGATAAAATATCCCGCCCCTAGACAGGTGCCACCTTAACCAGATAATAAATTTCATTCATTTCACGGTATATAATACTTTTGTAATGTCCTACAATACAGTATACTGTACTAACTGTCTGGAAGAGCTATCCAATTTTTATCATAATTCTGTAGATTTAATCATATTATTGCTATCACAGATGACACAATGCCTCTTTTTTTCATTTTGAAACTGATTGTGAGTATTGGCCGATACTAGAAGCTCTTTTAGGATAAATTTGTCAGAATCATTCTGTTTTCATTCTGGACGATCCAGTATTTTCTGCTCATAACAGCCCACAAATAAAACGGGACCAGTGATCTCGCTACAGATCTTTTAATACGAATACATTTCCTGAACACTTTATCCGCCCTTTTTTTAAAAAAAAATTCTATTTTTAATGGTTGTTAATATCTCTCATAAGACCAGTAAATCCTTAAATAGAAGGCTTTTAATCAGTTATAAATCTTAAACTATTCTACACCTACTGTAAATTATTTAGTAAATCAATTAAATTAAAATATATTATGCAGGTATGGAAGTTAAGAACTGATGTGTGGACCCACACACAGGCCCTTTAGGGTGAAAACCAATTCCAAGTCACAAATATGTAAAAGGCAAAGGAAAAACATCTGTGATGCCAGGCCTGAGGCTATTACCAGACACAGAATCATTACAGGGTGGGTTTCTGGGATAATTATTGCATAAAAATACTGCCAGTGTAATTAAGCATAACAAATGACATCCCAACAATAGTCCCTGCGCCATGTAATAACAAACGTCAATAAACTGTCAGTCAATAAAATCCAGTGACATCTATCCATTTTAATTGCTGCTTAATTAAGCATCCACTCAATCTTTTAACAAATGTATGAGGAGTCAGCTGAAATATTACCATAGAAACCAAGCCATAAAGCAAAGCAATGCTACAATGAATAAAAAACAGCCAATTAAAATGTGAAAGAATTAGACAAGTTTGACTCAAACCACAGTAGAACCTTCACCCCTTTTACTCGGCAGGTCATACTGCCCAGGTATCAACCAGTAATGTTCTCACTGTATTCACTGATGAGGAGTTTACATTCTCACAGCAGAGAGGAGTGAGCTGGAATCAGCCCTATTTTCTACATAAAATGGCTGAACTGGTTGCAATGAAATAATAACATGAAAGCATTTGTAGAACTTAGACTACAGTCTTAGGGGCAATGGCATGGAAGAACATTTTTCATCTAGCATTTGTTCACCATAGCAGTAAATTAGATGCTTTTTCAAAGGAACAGAAAATTAATCTGGTACAAAATGCCTAAAATGCCTATTTTTATAGTGTAAACCCTAAATAACACCACTTTAATTTCATTTTAAACTCAGTTTAATACATTACCCTTAAAATTTTTAAAGGTAAACCCGTATTTGTACTGTACAATTTTCACTGCGCAGTGCTGTCGCAGTGCTAGAATGTAAAATACCAATGTTACCTCTGTATAGACAGCATAGTTATAAATTATTCCTCCTGTTATAATGTTTTCTTTAGTGTGCATTGTCATTTTCAGTAATGTAAAATGAATTCAGTAAAATATAGTAATGAATTAATTTAATTTACAGTAAAATACAGGGCTTTACAGATGCTACATGGGGGAAATTCTGGACTGCAGTTGCCAGAGATGTGTCACAGGGCAGCAGTCAATCAGCAGCAAGGAGAAATAAATAACGTTCTGGGATTGGCTACTCTCAAACCTCCAGTACAGCTGACTGTGACGTTCGGGCCTTGTGTGCCACGCCCCTTCCTATTTGTGCTATTTGTTTATATTTGGGTGCAGCGCTTAGCAAGGCAAGACCACCCCAAACATAAACAACCAAGCACAAGGACGAGAGGGCAAGGTGGACGAGGCCCAGGTGTCACAAAAGCAAATAAAAAATACAGAGCATATCTGCGGTTTCCACGAAAAATTGTTAGTTAGGTTCTAAGAAAAATTTCGCCAATAAGCAGGGTTTTATACATGAAGTATACTTTCAGCTTTGTAGCTGAGTGTAAAGAAATGGCAATAATCACAATAAAAAAGAGCCTATTGCATCTCAAAAATTTCAGGTAAGCAACAATACTGATGCAACAGTTCAACACTAGCACATTCCTTCAAATAACCACTTTAAAGAACTTATTGAGGGAACCAAATGTGGTTCCCCATAGCATTGCTCCAGATAATGTTTTGGAACCTCTGTTTTTAAGAGTGAAATAATGACTCGTGAGAATGAAGAAAACAAACAGGTATTTTGTTGATAAAAGATTAATATGGGATAATAAGATGGGTTAGAGAGAAAGGAAAGCTATAGCTGCTAAGCAGCTACAGAAGGGGAAGACAAAAAATAAAGAAAAATGTTAAGTCATAAGGGAAGAATAATGGAGAAAATGGCTATGGATTATGGTGAGGGATTTGAGGAGATGACTAATGAAGGCAGAGAAACTGGACTTGTGGGTGGTAAAGGGACAGATCATTCTGAATGGAGATGAATGAGCAGACATATGAGATCAATCAGGGCTGAAGTGATTTATGATCAGAAATTAAAGATGATGAGCCAGATAACCTCAAGACGGCATCAGCATCTAAATACACTCATACACAACATATTGTCAGTCATTAAGTGGGTCCTTTATGTTTATCCAAAATGAATAAATGGAAATAATAATAATAGTTAATATTTTTTAGTTAAATAAATTCAATGGGTTTTGCCACATTTAGGGTAAAAATGGCAGCATGTCTCGCCGTGTGAGGGTTCACATGGTGTGCAGCGAGTGTTTGGCAGTGTGCAGGGCCACGTGTGTAACAGATCTGTTTTTAGCATCTGCAAACAGTGGGTGACGCACTCTGACAGAGGTGTGTTCCTACCGCCCTCCCACACATAAAAAAGCGGCTTGCAAAAATAAAGCCAACGAAGCCCATTTATACACATCACACACCTTACGTGTTAGAGCATCTGCTCTATGCTCAGAACGACCTTTAACACACACACATCGACACAGCTATGACTAAACTGGGCAGATGTTTTAAAGGAAAGGGTTCTACAAAATAAGTGTTTTTTGGCAGAGGGGAGAGTGAAAGAGAGAAAGAGAGTGAGACCGAAAGAGAGAGTAAGAGAGACAGACAGAGAGAGAGACAGACAGAAAGAGAGGGTGGGGGGGACAGACAGACAGAGAGAGAGAGAGAGACAGACAGACAGACAGTAAGAGAGAGAGACAGACAGACACAGAGAGAGAGAGAGAGAGAGAGACAGACAAACAGACAGACAGAGAGAGAGACAGACAGACAGACAGAGAGAGAGACAGACAGAGATAGAGAGAGAGATAGAGAGAGAGAGAGAGAGAGAGGGAGAGAGATAAAAGAGGAGAGAAAGAGAAATGAAAGAGAAAAGAACAGAAGGAAACAGACAGAGAGAAAGAGAGAGGGAAGAGCAGAATGTTAAATCTCTGCATTATACAGACAAGGATCAGTTTTGGCCCAGGGCCCTGAGACAATCTCTGAGGTTTTTTTTCATAAATATCTCCCAGTATTTTCCATTCATCACACAGATCCCCAGGAAAAAGGCTCAGTGGATCTATATGCCTCTTCTAACTGTTGCAGGAATGCCCCCACATTATCCATCTCTGCATGTGTTTGACATCTACACTGCTCAACTTTATTTAGACTGTCATTAAACTGGAATTTGAACTACACTATTAATACCATTATATTAAAGTTGTTATGGCATCATACACATCAAATCTTTTGACAATTTAAATTTTTAAACAAATCAAAATGAATAATTTATTTATGGCCTAATTCAACATGTTCTGAAGGGATGGTTAATAGTTCATGTTCACTTATAACATCTCCAGTCCACATGTCCTTGGGTTGTGGGAGGAAAACGTGGAGCACACAACCAAACACAGAGGAGGACATAACAACTCGCAGGACCATATCAAAAGTTAGTACTGAAAATATTTACTATGTTGTAAGAAATACAGAACTTTCAGTGTTATACAGCATTACATTTTGGGATATAATAAAACTAAAAATAGATTTAGTTCTAAATTGAATCTTTTATTACTGGTTTCAAATGGAACTGTGTTCTATAAAGTGATGGGGCTCCATCCTACCTTTGAGTCAGGGGGCTGTTTACTAATCATCCAACATCAGTACATAACCTCACTAACGCCCTTGTGGATGAATGCAACCAGATGCTCAATGTTATGGCATCTAGTGTAAAGCCTTCCCAGAAGAGTAGAGACATTTACTGTGGAAAATAGAGCCTTATTAATACGCCTGTTTTCAGAAGAAATAACAGACAAGCAGATATCTAGTTTTGAAATCCCACAAGATTATTTTATTGAGAGAACCTGCTACCTCTCTCTCAAAGGCAGAGAATGTAAATGTACGTGAATATCTAAAACTATCTGTGCCAAAGAGATTTTTCTGAGATCAGTGATTTTTCTGTTTTTGGAGCATTCTGTGAGAGCAGTGTAACGCTGAGTCATAATGCCTTTGTATAAGGTCACAACTGTCTCTTTCTCAGTCCCATGCTCATCCTTTGTTTCTTCACTTTCCTCCCTCTCCTGCACTCCTTTCACCCTTTCATCCACCATCTCTCATTTATATCTCTCTCAGCTACAAGGAATCACTATCAAGCAAATTCTCTATTTAATCTTCCTCCTTACAGCCAAGCCAAATCACTGTCTTTTGCTGTTGTGAGTTTTGCCTTTCTCATCATTATGCCTATCTCCCAGAAGAAGAGGTGACTAGTCTGTTAATCAGTTAGCAGTGGTTGTAGGCCTGATTCTGAAAGGACAATAATTAAGTGGAGTTTGATTGCCTGAGTGGCAAGTGAAAATAAATCCACTAATCTCAAGGCATCTCTCAAAAGTACTTTTTCAGCTTATTACTGTCATCAGACCTCATGCACTCTGCAATACTCTGCATCAGACCTACCCCCTTGTTTAAAGACCCCAAATCATTAACAATAGTCATGCAGAATCTGATATGGGCCTCTTACAGGGATCAACAATCCTAGAAGATATGCTATATTACAAACATGAAAAGAAACATTTGAGATACATTCCATCATGTTTCAGTCTATAGTATGCAGCCATTTGCCACAGAAAATAGCTGTGCTCAAAATATATACCATATACTGCACACTGCATTTGCAAAATGTACTGTATACTGCATGATACTTCTTTCCATAATATACAAGAGCCATGTACACAGCTAGAGTGCTGGGGTGACACTACACTCCCAATATCAGGGGGTCAGCAAATTAGACTAAGCTGAAGACCCATCCCGTTTTCTCTAGCCCTCCAATCACTGCTTAGCAACCGTTGCTAGCCATCCAAAGATGTGCCTTGGTGACTTTTAAAAGTCTCCTGGGCTGTGTCCAGACATTTTGCTACTGCTTCTGTCCTCCCGCTCCCTTCCTACTGCTCCACTCCTACCCCAGAAAACTGGAAGTCAAGGGGAGGAGGAGAGCAGTAGGAATGGGTGAATGAGCTGTGACTGTAAAATGGGACAGAGGATTTCAGCAACATTAAATTTGATTGTGATTATTGATAAAGTAAGCCAAACACAATGTTGTTTTTAAAGTACACACCTAATACTATTTCCAGGCAATCATAGTTGCTACAGATTATATTGTCTATTATATTTTTTCCTAGTACAGCTGAACTTGTCTATAATGTTCATCCTCCTTAGAAGTGTTTTCATTCTAAAGATCTTCCTGGGTGGTGTTAACTATTCACTGCTGGGAGAATATATGTATATAGAGAGCCCAGCATTAGATTGACTGGTGTAGTGAATTTGTGCGGTTTCCAAAACCAGCACCACTACCTTTGCCAAAATTGTCAGACCAAAATGGAAAGGTGATGGAGAGGCACTGTTTTGTAGCAGCTTTTGGACAATTTCTTTGCCATTTTGTTGTCACGTATGTATAGGCTGAATCCTAGGCTATTTAAAACACTCAAGGTTAATCAAGCTGTCATGTCACCAGTTATGAGCACCTAATTTAATTGCATTGGTGCAGGTTACCACACAGATAGTTCTGCATTCATACTAGATACAGTGGGGGAAATAATTATTTGACCCCCTGCTGAAGTTGTACGTTTGCTGACAATGTCTCTAATTTCTGAGGTAGTTTCATTTTTATGGAGAGAGAATATCAACCAAAAATCAAGAAAAAAACATGTTACATAAACATTATAAATCTCTACAACCCAACCAGACACCACAGGTTATGTGTTCATGTTGCACACATATTACAGTCAATCAGTTACAGACACTTCTGATCTTCACTCGTAATGAGTATAAAGCACACCTGTCCACAGAATCAGGTCCTTCCGTTCCAACCTCTCCACCACCATGGGCAAGACCAAAGAGCTGTCATCCTCACAGTTAGGCATGGAGATGGAAACATTATGCTTGGGTATGTTTTTCTTCTAAGGGGTCTTCCAGCATGGCAATGAAAACATACTGCCAACGTAGCAAAGGAGCAGCTATAGAAGAAGCACATTATGGTCCTGAAGTGACCCAGCCAGTCTCCAGACCTCAGTCTGTGGAGGAACTGAAGCTTCAAGTTGCCAAGCAGCAGCCAAGAAACCTAAAGAATTTAGTTTCTCTAAAGAGGAGTGGGCCAAAATCCCTCCTGAGGTGTGTGCAAACCCTTTCACTGACTACTTACTGCTGTGCTCTCCAACAAGGGTTTCTCCACCCAGGGCTAAGTCATGCTTTGCTTTGGGATCACATGCTTGTTTCACTCAGTGAAATGCAAATCACCTATGATGTAACATGTTTTTTCTTGACTGTTGGTTGATAGTCTCTCTCCATAAAAATGAAACTACCTCATAAATTAGAGACTTTTTTGTTCATTTTTTGTAAGTTAGCAAACTTGCAAATACAGCAGGGGATCAAATAATTATTATTTCCCCCACTGTATCTTTGCATATTGGAAAAGTTCAGGTTAGTTCAGTTCACAAAATATCAGAAAATATAGAACATCAAAATCATTTACCCTAATAATGCTAGATTCGGCAGGCAGAGATGTGAAAAACAGTGGAGTATACTGTCATCGGCTAACTAGATGCGTGCAAAACAACACTAAAGGGTAGGTCCTGATGTCCTTTTTCTTTGTATTCAGTCTCCAGTCATAAACATTAGTCATCTGGCTGTGAAAAAGGAATGACGTCTAAACAGAGTATTTACATTTTTTTTCAACCTTTAATGGTAAATAATTGAAAATGTACCTTCTTCCTCACCCCTGTAGCTCACTGCAGGCAAATAATGACCTGGATTGAGCTAACGTTTATTTGATGAGAAAAAAATCTGCCTAAGAACCTAATGAAAATCAATTCAAAACCGCAAGATGAGGTTTATATGTTAGTGGTAAAGACTGCACCCAATTAAATGCAGAACTGTGTACATTTATCATGCTCTTTGTTAAGGAGCCTGATTTGGAAACAACACACACAAACACACACACACGCACACACACACGCACACACACACACACATACATACACACACACACACACACACACACACACACACACACACACACACACACACACACA
>JBBPDC010000023.1:8295456-8308749 GCA_037974485.1 Hemigrammopetersius urotaenia
ATCCAAACATTTCATACAAGATATCACTGAGTGCAGATACACACTTTGCAAATAGAAACAAGACTATGAATTGAAATTAAAAATAAGTCTAGCTATCATTATTTATTTAACAACAAAGTTTTAAAAATTAAGGAAACTGCAAAACAACAAGGAAATTAATTAAATAAATTAACCCCATGTTCACCTTTAGATGAAAACTTTAAAAAGTAAAAGTAATGTAGGTAAAAACTGGAAAAGAAACATTTAATGACATGGAGTGTGCCATTTCCAATCTGTAGTTGTCAGTTACAGTAATCCCCCAGTTTTACATTTTCTTTAAGTGTAATGTATCAAGCTGAATTTAAACCTCTCTCTCTCTCTCTCTCTCTCTCTCTCTCTTTCTCTCTCCTCTCCCTGTCACGGCATTTTGGCGTGGCATCTCGGTCCTGCTTATCCGCCCCGTATACATTTTTGTTAAGGTAATGTATTAAGCTGAATTTAAAATGAATTTTTTCTTAGAACTGAACCTAACTAATAATTGTTGGCAAAAATCCAGAAACTTTGTGGAAATAGTAGATATCCAGCACAATATTTTATTTATATTAATTCATTGTGTATTTTAGTACTTAATTATTTCAAATATATAATTTACTTATTTTGTAACATAAATATGAACATAAATTCAGCTACAATTCCATATAAAATATAATTGTATAAATGTTTACTGCCCAGAGAACACAAAGAAAGCTGCCTTGGGATGGCTACTAATGTTTATTTTTTTCTCTTTTTTTGTCCTTCTTAAAGCTCTATATTTTTTACTGTAAAATAAATCAAAAGAGGCTGTTGAGCTCTGCAAGCCGGATGAACAATAAATTATTGAATTCAATTTAATGATTAGTGATTACTCATACATTTGACTGTATTTTTATTACTAAATACATTATATTATTACTGTATTTAACCTGCTTATATAAAAGAAAATGGCAGCGCATACCAAAGAAAATGCCCATGCATGAATTACAGTGCTATCTGTACAGCGGTAATATCCGTATTTACATTATGAAGGAGTTCAGTGTAACTGAAGTAGTTCAGTGTAAATTGTACAGTACAGATACGGTTTATTAATAAAACATTTTGGGGGCATATTTGGGGGCATATTTAGGGTTTACACTATAAAAGTAGGCATTTTTAGGCATTTTTTCCACAACACAACACGGTGTTTCACTAAAACCGAGTGCTCTGGGAACGTTTCCCCCTGTGAATGTGGGAGATTACTGTATACCACTTGTCTTCAGCGAGGAGGAATTAAAACATTGATTAGAAATCTGCTCCTGCTGTTCACAATTAAATCAAGCCATTTAGCTGGCCATAGTTTTAGCTGTCTCTCGACTATAAACTGCTTTATAGCAACAGCACAAGGAAAAGTTATTGTCTTTGAATACAGCAAACCAAAACAATTCCAAAACTTGCCATGGGAGGACACTGATTTTGGATGTGTTGTCTTAGGTCTTCAATATTGTTACAAGATTACAGACACTCACAGACAAGTGTCCCACTGTGTGTGTGTGTGTGTGTTTCAGAGCCAGAGGGAGGCCTGACACCAGCAAAACGATGACCCACTTACCTGCTTTGGAAATATTGTTCCTCTTTAAAAACGAGGATGACAGTGTATACTTGTGTTTGTATTTTGGCATAGAGGTGGGTGATAAAAACACAGTATCGTTATTATGATCAATTGTGCCACAATAGGCTTTTGTAAGCATTTTGTGAGTGCTGTCAGTTTTAAAGAGCACTAGAAAACTTTAAAAGGGTTTTTAAAAAAGCATACCCTGCCAAATGAAATGACACAGCTGTCTTAAAGAACATTAAACCAGTGTGGAGCATGGTATTCTTTAACAATGTGTTAGAACATTATTTCAGATTCACACTGTTGGGTCCATCTCAATTCATACATTCCTAGAACATGCGTCTAAGCTCGCAATGTTCTAGACTCTGTCTCAATTCACACCGCTCTAGAACATACAGTTGTTTGCTGTGTTCTAGAATCTGTCTCAGTTCACACTGCTCTGGCATAGAATCCAGAATGTGCATCTTAGTTCATGCTATTCCAGAATATGCGATTGAATTCGCAATGTTCTGGAATCTGTCTCACCTCTGAGGTACACTTTAGCAAGGCACAGTCCCCACACACTGCTCTCCAGGCGCTGTGTTCCCAGCTGCCCGCTACTTAACTTGGATTTGTGAATGGATTGCATGCAGAGAACAGTTTCACATTATGTGGTGTGTTCATGTATAACAAATGTACACACTTTACTCTCCACTTCTTCTCCATTCGCACTGGTTCATTTAGTTTTTCAGGTTTTTTTGTGAACATTCTAAAACATTCTCAGGTGTTGGTCTGACTTCAAGGTTTTTGTATATTGTTCAAAGCTCACGTTATGTATGTGGGAGTATAAGGACATCACAGATCAGACCGAATGGATGAAGAAGCTGCACTCCATAGCACAGTAACACACACCCAAATTAGTGTGTCTCTTAAAACAAGCCTGATCGGTGTTAATTTATCCTACTTGAAGCATCTCCTTTATTTAGCCTTGCCTTTCCAATGATTCTGACGCACTATAACTCACACCTGCTCTGCTCAGCACACTGAACGGTGGAGTGAGTCAGAAGATTGATCAGATACACATTTACCTCAGAAGACGTCTGCCATCCATTAACTCACTTACACCTTTACACAAACCCATTCATGCATACACACACACACACCTCTATTCTTCTTTACCTGTCTGACCCAGTTTCCCCAGTAGGGTCATTCATTCATGTTGACGTCAGTGTTTGGAAAGCAGGAGAGCAAGAGAAAATGAAGTTTAAAATATACCAGGTAGCGCAGATAGGTCTCCCTCTCTCTCTCTCTCTCTCTCTCTCTCTCTCTCTCACACACACACACACACACACACACAATCTGAACATGACTGAACAAATGGTAAATGCATCCCATCTGCATTGTCTCTTCTCCTGTCACTGCACCCCAAACACACACTTTTCCTCTCACATGCTATAACACACTCATTAGAGCAGACGCTGGAACAGTTTGAACCACATCTCCACCTAGTGCTAAACAAAGAAAACACAAATCCAGCCTTATCATTTTTGCAATGTCATCTCAGCTACATTTAACCTGGACTGTCACTATCGGCTGTATTAGTAACTGGGTAATCGAATTGTTATTTTGACAATGGCTATTTTCATTTTTAATAAGACAAAAAATATATAACAGAATTATACACAACAAGAAGGTATTCAGACAATAATTGAGATATTTTTAATCAAGTGTATATCAATGAATCACTATAGACCTTCATTTACATTACTGTCCCCACTTAGGTGAGAAGACAGAGAGAGGCAGAGGAAATGGTAATACGGGAATACAGTAATGATTTCTCATAGGTCTAACACAGCCACACACACGCACACACACACTTTCATGTTTGTGTTGCTATATAAATAAACTTTAATTGCCTTGTTTCACCTTAGTACATTATCACAGTGCTCCTGTGGCCTCTGATAGTGCTTTTAAAAAAGTAACCAGTCATACCCTGCTTTAAGGGCCCAGTCATACCCTGCTTTAAGGGCCCATTCATTAAGGGCTCTACAGGTTGAACTGACAGTGAACCCACATGGTCATCCTGGGATAAATAAAATCTGCTTTAATGGTTTCTCGCCCATTCATCCCCACACTTCTGCCACCCCCTCCAAGTGAACCATATTTCATATTTTACATTGCAGCTCCAAATATTGAACACATGCTAATACATCAGGAGTGTAGAAAGATTATGGCAAGAGAAAATCTCAAATTTACAAAATCAACAGGGTCTATCAGATCTACAAACCTGACACATTTCCAGTCTGACTCTCTGGGAATGTAAACTTCAAGGAAAAAAAACAAAACAAAAAAAGTGTGAGCTTCACACACTTTTTATTCAGATCCTTCACAGCAAGCTTAAATTAGGGTTTGACCAGGAAGAATTGCATGTTGACTAATAACCTTTACTGAGTGCTAGATCAAACAATGAGCCAGAAAGTAAAGTGCCAGCAGACCGGAGGCTCTAACATAATGGATATGACGGCAATGACCTCACTGGTGGGCTGATGCAGGTGCAGTGGAGCAGTAAATCACTTACAGTAAACCAGGAATGATGGTTTATGTTCTTTTTATTCTGGTCCTCAGAGACTAGACTACAACTGCCTCAATTTCAGAGTCTGTGCAGGATTCAATTCAATTCAAATTTTATTTGTCACATACACATTTATACACAGTATGATGTGGAGTGAAATGCTTATACGACTGCTGATGACCTATAATATAAAAGGAATGTCCAGTGTAGAAGAGAATTTTACAAATTTTGAAATATGGAGAAATATGGATTAATTTACATTATGTACAAAAAATAGAATAAAAATAGAGTGAGATAACAATAACAACAATTAAATAGTAGAAAAGTAGCAATAGAATATAATAATATACAGACAGAAATGTGCAGCTATGGGCAAGACAATGTGCAGATATAGATATGTGCAAGATCACAGTCACAGTTGAAGAACACAATTATGTAATGTGCAGAATGTGCAAAAGTGCCAGTTATGTGTGAATGTATGTAGTGTGGATGCCACCGTTCAAAGTTCACAGCTCTGCTGTGTGCAAAATGTCATTCCAGTCATAAGAAATGGCTTCAGAATCATTTCTAGAAATACCAAACTCTGCTGAAAGGCATGGACTCCTCTAGACATTGTAGGCAAAAATCAGTCCCTTTATCATATTCTCCAAAACATTATGCACTATGTTACTGAAAGAGTTGACTGCAGTTAGTTAGGAAAATTGCCATGAATGGGTGTTTAGGTAGGTTTTACAAGTCAAAGTAATATGAATGCTGGTACCCAAGTTTTCCCAGCAGAATATTTCCCAGAGCACCACACTCTGTCAACAGGTATGTGACACACATGCATCCTGCCATCCACAATGAAACGTGATGCGCTCTACCTTCTTCCATTACACCACTGTCCATATTTCATGCTCATGTGCCCATTGAAGTCTTTTTTGTGAGTGGACATGGGTCAACATTGATCTGCTGCAACACAGCCTCATTCACAGCAAGCGGCAATGCACTGTCTCTGGCACCTTTGTAATATTTGCCAGCATTTTTTTGCTACAGTGGGTCTTCTGTGGTATCAAAGCAGAAGGTAGGTATTAACCACCACATACAGAGAACAGACAACGAGACCTGATGCATTGGAAATGTTCTGATACAATCATCCCACAATTTGGTCTTTTGTAAAAATCACTCATAATTCCCATAATTGCTCACTTTTCCTGTTGCCCGCACATCACCTTCAAGAAATGTTTGCTTTGTTGGCTAATATATCTCACCCCTAAGAGCTCCAAATGTACCAAGATAATCAGTGTTATTCAATTCACCTGTCTGTGGTTTAACTGTTGTGGCTGATCACTGTATATTGCCCAAATTTAAAACATGTATTTTTTTTAATGTAAACATAGTGTGATCCTTTGCTTGTTGTTGCAGGTGATGCAGAATACAGGTCCAGTTTAGTCAAGACAAGCTGGGTGGTTCATTTGTCAAGCTGGCCTAGTCATGAGACTGATTCACAAACGGTGCCACAGTGTCATTGCAACGCCATTCCAGGAACCAGCCCGCCATGTGCTGCTCATGACAGTACAGGCAAACAGATGCACAGCCCTCAGGGGCCACAAGCAAACAGAGCCAAAGACAGAGGAAGTGCAGCATCCAGGCAGTCAAGACAAGAGACGTGACCTTCCAAGGTAAGAGAGCCAACAGTTATTTCATAAAAATGTCAGTTTTAAATAGCTCAACAGATCAAAGACTAATATGGTTTATTTTGAGGAAACAATATCACAGGTAGATGGAGCACTAGTTTGGGATTAATTCCAGTGTCTGTACATTTTGTCCCATTGTTGTCCCATGTCAGGAATCATCATCACTCTCGTAATTTAAACAAACTTTGTGGCAAATTATTCAAAATCATCAGCTTTTAACAAATAGTTTGTAGAAGAAACCACTGCGACTACCCTGGAGGATAACATACTTAGATGGACATAGGTGGAGTGTCGCAAAATACAGTCAGGGGAAACAAGCATTTATTGGACATTGGCAATTTCAGACTCCATCATTTTAATGTGAGATTGGCTAGGTCATGCATCACCTTTTCAAAATGTTTGTGCCTTTTAGAATTTTGCACAGGCTGGAACAGACATGATTGTGGTGCAGTCCACTGTGTTTTGTTCTTTCCATGACCAATGTTCCTGCTGCTGGCTTCTCTCCCACATGCCTCATCATAGTCTTGTTAGATAAGTTGTGGTCCCTTGAATGTTCCACTTGCATATTACAACTGTGCAACAGCAACCAATATTACAAACAAACTTAAAACACCTGCAACATTACCTGGCACCACCAGGGCAATTTACAGAAGGTGATCAAACTTACCACTCATGGGAAAACAAATTAACAAAACTATTAATAATAAAAGACAACAGTAAACATTTAACCAGCCACAAAGAAATATCAAACTCCAAAGCAAACCTCAAAGCAAACAAATATACTTCACAGCATATCGTATATACTCTAAAGCAACGCAATCCTCCCCATGAGCTTACCTGAGTGGAAACCAAATGAAATATGTGCACCCATATTAAAATATCAGTAGTCCCATCCCCCATGAACGGTAGCATCCATCACATATCTGCAGTGTTAATAGGTAGAACTTATTAGTCACATTATTTCTGTGTTCCCACACTTTTGATATGCAATGTACGTATGCAGCATCTAAGACGGCACTATACATGCGGCCTTAGAACTAATACATAAGCAAACGTTATTCATTTTACATGAACCGAGCTCAATATCACAATATAATCTACTGGAGGGCAGTTTTAGGTTATTGATCTTATTACTTTACCTCACAGTTTTTTTCAGTGTGGTCAAAGTATGTTTCTCAAGATATCTCATATGAGAGCCCCTCACATATGTAACACAATATTCATCTTGGCAACACAAGCAATCCATTTCATTAGGTAAGTGTCCGGCCTCACAGCATCTCACAGAAGTAAATCTTAAATATAGCAGTTTGCATAAGCAGGTTTCTTTAGCCGAAGCAGCATAAGCAACAGACAGTGATTGAAGCCCATATAGTTTCCTTTAGGCAGCAAGCCCACTGACTTTCAGTAGAACCAAGACATTCTCCATAATTAGTGCTGGGCTCACATGGCGCCTGGCTTATGTCATAATGGCAGGTCGAGCAAACATGAGCTCCCTTTTCTTGCTACACAGAATAAGCCCTATGCTGTAGGGCACACAGATCAGGGGTTTTCCACACATCATAACATCCAGAAAATTATTCTAAATAAAATTGTAAAAATTCTATGCCCAAAGACATTCTTACATTTCACTTGAGCAGCAGTGGCAGAAATAAACTCACCAAGCAACAAATACAAAATACAAACACGCTTTATTAGTAATTAGTGTCTCAAATACAGACAGCCAAATGTTAGCATATTATTCCTTCCCTCGAAACACCAGCTCAGGTTCTTACTTGGCTGCTCCAAAGTCCTTTTGTGCTTCAAAAGTAAGTCAGAATCGACAAATTCAGAGCTCTGTGTGGATGAGGATTTGTAAGACTTCACTGTTTAAACTCTATGAATGCATTATGCTAATATCACTAATATGCATACTTACTGTTAACATTATGGTTGCTTCAGAACTTTTTGATGATGAAAATTAAATTACTGTTACACATCTCCTCCCACAACAGTCATCAGTCAGTCTAGTTAAGCAGCAGTGATATAAACACTAAACATGAAGGACCTAGGTGTGGTGTGGTTGAAAATCATATGCCCAACCAATTATTTTTAATGTTACATATGCCTCTCAAACAATCAGTATTACAGACAATATAATTAAACACATAACATATTTGGACTCATTCTTAGGAGTACAAGGGGAATCCCACTTCAGTTCACTCCTACAACTAGTAGTATTAAGAATAGCACATCATTAAAATAAAGGCACTGTGGGCCCCATAAGATACCTTCGGAAAAGATGGTATAAAAGATATAAAAAAGAGAAAAATTGCATTGATACGCTTGCTTTATCGTGAGTATGTTTGTTGGTACTATGTGTGTGTGCACATAGTTGCTCGAGGTAAGTGCATTTTTACGACTTTCACATTAAAGATAGATACAATGTGCCTAAACAATGCGATTATGTCTAATATCCACTAGGGCACTGTTTAGATCAGATCTGAATCTGTAGGCAGACTACAGGCCATAAATGATCTGAGAAGTGTTGTTATTAAACATATACACACAAACTGAGCATTTATACTGAGATGGTTGAAACAAACAAACAAAAAACAATTCCAATTAAGGCCTGGCTGTGCAAGCAGCTACTTTGTGAGTAAGACAGGTTTTGATGCTCATTTATAAAGTGCTGAACTATCAATGTCTTTATAGAGTGGAGAAAAATAGCAGATTGTCTAACTCATTTCTGAGTTTCTTTGATTCAGTTTCCATTACTGCTTTGAAAGACATTTTGATCAGAATCTAGAGACCTTAAAGTTGCATAGCGAAGGTGCAAAGATAATAGTTCTGTTAAAATGTCCATACAAATACCATCGCTGTGAATTATTTTGTTCTCCCCATAAATGTTTAGAGTTCATCCCCAAGTGTGACTGCCAGAGCAGTTTTAATCATATTGTACTGTCCCTATATACAACAGAGAGAGTGAGATATTCTGGAACATGTAGATTGTAACAGATGGTCAAAGTAAGAAAAAAAAGAAAGAAAAGAAAACTTGAAAACAACTTGTTTTTGAAACTTCAGTGTTGGTCCTATGTCAGCTCAGGGTCACTCAAACAAAGCCAGATCAGAAGACATGAAGATTTATTTTCCAGGCACCTTTCTGGCTCGTGTGGTGGGAGAGTCATGAGGGCTTGGAGCATTGAGTTGCTGGGTGAAGGATACAGGTCCAATGTTTTCCAGTTTGACAGGGAAATATTTCTGATTTCTCTCAGGCTCTTCATCCTGACAATAAGAGTGTGTTACTGAATTCAGGGCTCGCATTACTTTCAAAAATAATTTCCCAGGACATCTTATATGACTTGTATCCATAACAGTTCTTTTGTGGAGAAAGACACCTTAAAATGACTCATGTCTGATGACATTTTAACTTCATATAGAACCAGCTCTAACCACTTGTTGGCTGACTAAAATACAGAAACACACAAATCATTCCTCAAACTGATATAGGTGAAATTAAACTATAAAAGTGTTTTCCATGCTAAATAAAAGTGGCATTTGGCAGACTTCCTTATGAAGAGTGACTTACAGTCACTAGTTACAGGGACTGTAAGTGTCTTGCTCAAAGACACAGTGGTAGAAAGCGGGGGGGACCTGCAACTTTGTGGTTATCAGGTTTACAGGCTAATACCATGTATTCATGTAGCCTTACATGCTGATATAGCATTAACATTTATGTTGACCTGCGACACTGTACCATTCCATCAGCTGAGGAAATAATTCTCTAAAATATGCAATCTCAACTGGTTATCAGCTATACACTTTTTCGGACTTCAGTATTGTTTTCAGTACATAAGTAATATCACCTCAAACCTCTACAGACAGAAATATGCAAACAAACAAAACATTAGATTGTATTACGATATCTGCAGACTGATTTTAATGCTAACAATAGTTAACAGGTGTGCTCACAGTATCAGCAGTGAGCTTCTCCTCCGTGTGGTCACTGCAGTAGGTCGGCAGCTCCATGTCTGACAGAGCACTCTCTACCAGCTCCTCCTCATAATCTGTATGATAGTCTGACTCCTCTGAGAGAGGAAAGGGGCAAGAAAAAGAGAGAACATCAAGACAAGAGTCAAACCATTAGGCTAATTTCATTAGTGTAATGATTTGGGTTTGAGTGGAGGAAGTCATTTGGTAAAATGTGATTTGTGTACAGAGGGGATACATTTGTTAAGATTTTTAGTACCCTAAGGAGACATGCCAAAATCCCTAAAAACAGCTGCCAAAAACCCAGCGAGAGTTTGAAGAAATATCCGGGTACTTGGAAACTCCTCTCCACATTCTCTAAATATTTCTCTCCTACTCACCATCCACAAGAGCTTGCTTGACAGGTTCAATACGTGAGACTATCTCTGCCAGATCAGTGAAGGAGGCATTTGGGCAAGTCACCATCTAAAAGACAAAAACAGGAATCACAAGCCAACCTTTCACTTTGAAACAGCTCAAACAGCTGCTGGCTCTGTAACCACACAGCTCTGGCATTGTGCTCACATTGTCCCTGTGGGTGTTGTGGAACTCCTCCTGCCGCCTATCCTTCAACATCTTTTCCACCACTCCACTCCTTCTCCACACATCGAACACAGTTTTACCATGCTGGTAGCCCACCTCCTACCAATACAGAGAACAATAAAATTCAATAGATCACACAGAGTTGATTCAGTATGCAAATGCTGGTGCTAGAGATGTACATCTCTGGCCTTACAACGATTTGATATTTAGGAAATTATTAGAAGTGGAGTAGAAGTCAGAGTAGAAGTGTGAAATAATAGTCAGGCAGAATGTTACTCACTGCAATTTCATCGAACTTGCCGAACTCCAAGGTCCGGTATCTGTTGATGGGAGGTCTGATGTATTCACAGTAATCATTATTCTTAACCGACTCCAGCTGTCTCACACAGCACACGTAAGCTAGCCGAGTCTGAATCTCAGCCATGTTTAAAACCTAAAGAAACAAACTTTTTTTTAATAAAAAAAATTTTGGCCTAGGAAGTCACTCAATTTTTATTTACACATAGCAGCTCCCCTTACTTTGACTTTCTCTGCCAGTGGGTTAAGACGTTTCCATAGCAGCCACCATCCAGACAGGGCATCTCCATAGTTAGTGAGATTGGTCTCGTCCTGGCTGCCTACATCAATAGCTATCACAACCTTAGCTCCCATAGACCGTGCCACATCCGCTAAAAGACAGAGAAAATCAATCAGTTGCGTAACACCAAGGACAGACTGTTGCAGAGGACATAATTAATGGGCTCAAATAAAATAAATAATAGGTTCAAACACAAAGCATGTAAAAAAGCAGCAACATTATGCAGGAGAATACTTATATTGCAATTATATGCAAAGTTTATATCTGTATAGAACATTTTGTTTCACATTTTGTTTCACGTTTCACATAATGTCATCAAAAACCTTTAAAGAGCAAGAAAGAAGAAATGCATAGTAAATGCTGGTTATGTCTAGCATTTGTAAAACTGCAGAGTTTGGAGAAGATATTCAAACCAGGCAGGTTGTTGATGTAGCCTCCATCCATGATGAGGTGTCCATCTTTGGGGTCACAGAGAGGGGGAAGGTAACCAGACAGAGACATGCTGGCACGCACATACCGCCACAGAGAGCCTGGGGGGGGGGGGACAATCAGGAAGAGAAATCAAATCAAGTTTGCTTACTGAACAAACAAGTAATATGTACAAGAAAAACAGCGACAGATGAGCAAAGGAGGTCAGCCAACCATCAGTATGCACCCTCATAGTCGATGCAGTGATGTCAGTGGTGATGTTAAAGTAAGGGATCCACAAATCCTGTAGGGAATCAAATAGAACAAAATGGTAATTTATTATTAACCATGTTTCTCAGTCCACCTTAATTTGCTTGCATCCTACCTCAATTTGCTTATTCTTGAAGACAGTGTTAATGCTGGAATTGAAGGCCGCTCCAGAAAACATGGACGTAATGGGGTATGTTAGGTCCAAGATCTTCTTAAACACTGACGTCATCTCCTTCAGAAGTTAAAAAGGAAGACAAAAACAGCAGAAATGCCTGAGCTGCTACTATATAAACAACATAGTTGAAATAGAGCAGGCTCAGCCAGCACTGGTACATAAATGAATATTTTAAGACAGTGGTTCTCAGTAAATATATGTGATATGATACAATATGAAACTTCTAACACTGCTTCGGTGGGTGTACACCACCAAGCACTGCCAACAGAAATGCAATGCAAAGATGGCCTCTCTTAAGGTAACAAAAAAAACCTCTGAAAATAATTAAAGCTCTATATAAAGTAAAAAAAAAAAGACAATTAGTTTTATAATTTAATTAACATGGTGTGTTTCATTTGCAAACCATGCCACAATGAACACTGGCACCATTTTGCCTTCCTAAGATTCTTTACTGTTGCGGATCAAGCTCACAAACACTAGGCACTAGGGTTGTCAAAAAATAAATAAAAATTCACCACCAACAGTGGTACTTTAGTGTGAAAGTAAGTACAGACTGACCATGGCCCACTCACGGGCTCGTATCCTCATCCTGCTATAGCTGCGTTCTTCAGCATACAGGGCTCCCATCATCGAGCCAATTGAGGTACCGCCTATCAAATCCACAGGGATTCCAGCCTCGGTGAGTGCTCGAAGGATACCCACCTGTGAACAACCCCTGAGAAAGAGAAAACAGGGAGGATGGAGGCGATGAAGATGAGTATAAAACATTCTTAATATATATTAATTCACTTTACTAACCTATCTTGTAATACTTCCCTTCACTAACTTTAACAAAGCAGTCTTAAGAAACAACAATGACTCAAATACAAATGACTGGTTAAATTATATTCTGATCATCAATGAGGTAAACATGTCCTTGACTGTGTCTATCTTTGGAATGTATTTATCAGAGCATTGGAGCATGAGCATGAGGAGTATGAGGAAAGTAACATTTACACTATGCAAAGCCAACTAACAGGTGGTGTCACAAAGGAGAGGAAACAGAAAATAACACACCAACCTTTAAGCACCTCCTGTACATTGCAAAGAGAAACAGGATAAACAAACAAAGAGATCATCAGAGCTGAAAATTATGGCAGAAGAGGGGAAGGCACAAGGGAGAGAGAAAGAGGAAGTGTGTGTATGTGGTGTGTGTGTGTAAGCTAGAGATATAGAGAGTGAGAGAAAGAGGGGAGAATACAGAAAACCAGAGAGATGTTAAAGACCTGAAACTGAACCAAAGATGATCTTTTAAAGGAATGTGAAAGTTTAACAAAACAGAATGCATGGGCAGAAAATAGAGAAGGACAACAAAAGCTTTTAAGAATAAGGTTTCTGAGCATTACTTTTATTTTTATCCAATTATCACCCCAATTTAGTCATGCCCAGTTCCATCACCTAAGATAATCCCTAGCAACTGCTTCCTCTTATACACATGACTAT
>JBBPDC010000023.1:8320032-8337749 GCA_037974485.1 Hemigrammopetersius urotaenia
ATTTGTTGTTGTTTTGTTCATTTTTTAAGTGTGTCTGCCTTTTAATTGCCCCTTGGGGATAAATAAAGTGTTTCTAAGTCTACGTCTAAGAATAATATAATATAACAAATGCCAATCCTATGACCTAATGGACAGACAAACAGAATGTTGCAGTGATGCATTACCTGTGCTATCCACTGGCATGGAGACTGAGCGAGGTTTCCTAATAGCTGTGGACAAATTTTCTGAAGAACTGGTTTTTCCTCCATCTGATAGAAAGGAAAAAGAACAATAACAGCTAATAACAGCAATTATAAAGGAGCCAAGCACCAAATGGGCCCCAAGAAAGACAAATAATCAGAACAACCCCTGAACAAGTCACCAGTCCATCACAGGGTGAACGGTCACATTTACGTCCACCATCATAACGGTGTCTTTATGATGGATGCCATATTTGACAGTTATACAGTCAACAGTCTAGGACTAGTTTAGGACTGTTATGGTGTCGTCACCACAAAACCTTTTTTGAATAATTTTTGGTTAGAACCCTCTATAGATTATACATACCAAATCTGGTGGTGAGAAGAAAAATTCTCTAGGGAACAATGCTCTAAAAAAAAAAAATCTAGGTATTTTCAAAAATTCAAAACGGCATCAAAAATACAACAAGGCAGATTTAAACAACAACACGTCCAATCAAATATAAACGCCTATGTAGATAATGCCTAATTGCCTAATTGCCTAATTTTATAGTGTAAACCCTAAATATGCCCCCAAATATGCTCCCAGAACACTAAACTCAGTTTAATGCATTACCCATTAAGAAAATGTAAAGGTAAATAAATAATCATAACCAGAAAACTTTATTGCTTAAAAAAAGTTAGCATTTACAGTTAGCATTAGCAGCGTGCAAAGACTTGTGCACAAAAGAAGGACAGTTCTCTGTGCTGATGCTCAGTTAAGTCAGGGACGTAGGAAATATTGGTTTATGTGTGAGTGTGTGTGTGTGTGAGAGAGAGAAACATTGTTAGCATTAACGGTTAGCATTAGTACTCATACACAAAAGAAACATTGAAATTACTCTCTCTATATATGTTTAGACCATATGTTTGGACAGGGCACAGATTACTAATACTAAATAAATGGAGATATCTTGAAAATTTAGGGGGAAAGTTTAAAACACTAAAATAGGAAGACAAGACACAGAGTGTGTCAGAAACCACGCACACACTCAGTGTACTGAGTTTTAGCTCGGTTTTCAAAGTACCAGGATGCTGCACTAAAATCGGCCAGAACGATGTACAGCACAGAACGATGCACACTATGCACACTAAACGGGCACCATTTTGACCACGTAGCAGAGGGGGCGGGACTTTCAACGTGTTTTTGAGTTGGATAATGGCGGCAAACAGTGAAATACAAGCCCAAGCGGAGGCAGCTGGTTCGTATAAATGTAAGTAACGTTAATAAAATTATTTTTCTGATGTACGCTGCGGTAAAAGCAGATATTTTGGCGGCTGAAGAATCACGAGCAAATGTTCGTCTGTCATTTCCACTAAGTGCAAAACGATTAGTGTTCCGTTTAGGATAGCACTGACCCACAGCGTGCGCACTAAATCTCAGTGCACGGTTTCGGACACACCCAGAAAAGGCAGCAGGCTTCTTCTTCTTCTTCTTTTATGGTGGTTGACAACTTTTACTGGGCTGGTGGTGGTAATACAGTAATACAGTTTTGAGTATAAACTGCAAACAATAAGTTTGGTTCTTTAAAAAAATCCGTGATGGTTGAACCATTATTATACATATCATTGATAGTGTTTGCAAAGCTAAATATTTACATCGGTATTCTCGCAATTACGACATTAAAACCACTTACAAACTAAGTGAATAACATTACTAATTCAACTAGCTCTAGTTTATGTATGTGTGTTTATACCAGAGTCTGTAGATTCTGTGTGCCCTTGGCTGTGCTCTTCTAAAAATGGCGCGTGGGTTTGGGGCCTGCGAGGCACACGGCTGGGGCTTCCCTCTGCAATCACACTGTTGACTGCGGTCAGGGGAACTGCTTGTCTCTCCTGTCAACCCAAAGCACACATGGTGAAGAAACTTTTATCTTATTTCTTCATTTGGTTTACTGAAGAGCACCTGATGTACTGGTACTTCCAAAAAAAAATATCAGCATGTTCCACAAGCCATATTAACTGCAAGAGATAAGCACAATGACCTAACCAATCTAAAAGAGTGTAATGTGCTACATGTGGAAATAAATCTAAGGTTTTACTGTGTTGTCAACAAACTCTGAATTAATGACCTCAGGAGAACTGATATTGCTAAAGAGCATTCACCAGTGAAAGGAATGGAAAACCAGTTCAGGAAACCATACCTCTGAGCACCATGCTATCAACTGCCATAGGCTTTTAATGGTTTCCAGGAATGAGGGAGAGAGTGATGGGCTCTGACTTTCAGTTAAAGAAGAGGAGTGGCTGAGACTGATATACCATCTCAGCCCAGAGGGCTGTAAAGTCAGTGTCTTTTAAATGAGAACTGAGGCCTTATGATCAGCTTTGTTCATTCTCACTGCACTTTATGGTCCTTACAGTCAAGAGTGATTATGATGCTGGTGCTAACGTAGCGTGAAATAACTTTGTGGGGGTGTGCAAGGGCATGAGCGTGACTCGAAGGGTGTGTGTATGCACGCAGTGACTTTGTGCATGTGTGTGTTAAGATGCCCAATGTGATTGTACTGTAAGTGTGAGTGAGTGAATGTGTGTGTGCATATTTTCTCTTACTGGATTGAAGAGTTCAGTGGTCAGTCCCAGGTAGTTGTGCAAAGCTAGGAAGGTAACTCTCTGCAGGCGCACCATAATTATCTAAATAGACACAGCCACACAAATAAATATCAAGTATTATTTTAATCACAAGTACCATTTTGTTTATTTCATTCTTTGAGCATCTGAATATTCCAATTCCAATTGGATTATACTCTTTTCTGCTTCTACATACCCCAGCAGAATGTGTAAGATGTGTTACCATTCTTAAAAGAAAACATGAGTGGTAAAAAATGTTCCAAAGTGACTCAATGATTGTTGTGGCCACCCCAGAATCTTCCTTTTTTCATGCTGTACTGAAGGTTCATATTTACCATTTGTTTTGGATCACTGTCATATTGAAAAGTCCACACATGCGCTGCTTTCCTCCAATAATTTCTGACATTATGCTACATTCATCTTGCCATCAAATTTGACTAAATTATCTGTGCCGCTGTAGCTCACACACATTCAAAAACAGGAGAGATCCACCTGCATGCTTCACAGAAGACTTATTTTCATAAGCCTTGTTGGCTTCTCTACAAACATAAAGTTTAGTTAGTCTCATCATCTCAAATGACTCTGTTCCTTAAGTTTAAAGGATTGTCGAGATGCTGTTTGGAATATCATATGCAGGTTGGTTTAAGGTGTTAGCACAGGAACAGCTTTTTCTTTTTTACAGAGAGGGCTGTATGTCAAGTTGCAAATGATAACAACTTTCCTAGCAGCTGAAGCAGAAATTTTTGTTGGCCTGATCAACGGAACACCAAATGTACCGAATAAGAGTTTAAACATTGATTGTCCTTATATGCTAAATTCAGCTTCTGTTTACTGCAGGACTTTTGACTATTTTTGTCTCACCCATAGCTCAGAATCCAACAAAGTCAATGCAACCCTGGAAGAAATGTGCAGGGCCCCCTCATGAGCTAATAAACTCACTGAGTATTTATACCCAAACACTGATAACATAAACCTGTTTCTCTCAACCACTGGGCCGCGGACCACAGATGGGCCACGAAGGCTTTTGACTGGGCTGTGAATCTAAATTCAAGAAAGGCCATTGGTCCGCAATTGGTTATTTAATATCATCTAATGTGGCCAAGTGGGCCCTGGCTACATGCTGTGATAGATAGGTGGGCCTTAATGTTAAAAAGATTGAGAACCATTAAACCTGTGTGTCTGTGTAGGTGTGAACATGTGTGTATATTATCAGGCCATAAATTCAAGGGCATGTAAATTGCCAGGGCCAATAGAGTAATTTCAATTATCATTATGTTTTAAAAATGGCACAAAAATATTGTATTATACATTACACAGCATTTATTTAGGGATAGTGACCACTATACCTAAATAAAAGAACATTTCTGAATGATCATACATATTTCCAAAAAAGTGGCTAATATCTCAAAAATGCTGCCAGGGATATGTACATTTATTAGCAACACTGCACATAACTGCTTCTATTAACACATCTACTGATGGGAGTGCTCTGGAATGTACCTGTATAACTCTCACTAGTGTCTCTGGGTATTTTTCAAAAACAGACTGGAAGGCAGAGGCAGGTAGCCGCAGAATAGTAGAGCGTACAGCTGCGCGAACAGACACCGTCTTATAAGGAGCAGGATAGCCCTGAGGAGTGAGGGAAGGAAGAATGAGAATCAAAAGGAAGAAACAAGTATTATGTATTACATTCAATGCACTGGAACAAGATGAAAAAGTAAGAGAGGGAGAGACAAGGAAAAATATAAAGAGACAGTGAAAGTGGCCAAGAGTGAGAGGAGCAAGAGACAGATTGAGAGAGATAGACTTACTGTGATGATGTCTAGAATGCTGAGTAGGCTGTGAACACTGTCTCCTGGCAGGACATCCTTTACAACAGCGTCTGTGCCATCCTGAGAGGGCACACAAACAAAAACAATAATATTGTTACTTTTGTGAGTTTGAATTGTTGTTAATGTTTTTCATCACTGAAACTTAAGTACCACCACATATTTATGAACCATCACTAACAGAACATCACTGGACAGCACAGATAAAGTGGAGCAGAACACTAAGAGCCAATTTCATAAACATATATCTGCACCAGCTAGCACTAAACTGGATGGGTACAAGGAAGGTAATTGTGGTCTTCTGGACTCCCTGTTGCAGATGGGAGTCCAATAGCCAAGGAACATCTAGCCATCTCTAAGGACCAATTCACTCAGAAGCCCACTCAAGAATATTTTTTGTTGCATGCTCACACACATGCTTTATTGTGGCCTATAAGGAGGCTTGTGCACAAAACACAAGACAAAATGAAACTTCAGGATCACAGATTGCCTATGTTATCGGAAATAAATGCTCACATTTTCGTGAATGCACAGCTCCAGTCTTCCATCCTGCACCACATAAATGCTGTCATCATCATCTCCAGGCCTAAACAGCCCCTCGCCTTCCTGCAGCTCAATGAACACCATGTGTCGACAAAGCTCCAAGAACAGTGGCTTCTCAAAGTGACCCAGCACCCTAACACAGATAACAGTTTTCACAGTTATAAGAATTTCCTCAATAGCTTTAAACTACACGTGTTCTGATATTCTGCTCCTTACATGCTGCAGATATACATTCAAGATTTTATTGTTATTTTCCATGAAAAAGTTCAAAGTACTAACCTTACATTCTTAAGCATGTAAAGCACTTCAGAGGGTAAATTTGAGTTCTGAACATCGAACTCAGTGAGATCTGCCTCCAAAAGGGAAGGTGGGGGCTCTTTGGGCTGTAGGGTTGGAGGTTCCTTCCTTATCCGCAAGATCCTGCAACACAGACCGCCACAGTGTAGCTTAGATATACACTTTTGAGGATTTCAGGCGTGAAGACACATTATTCAAAAAACAAGCTCACAAAAAGGTTTTGTGTAAGGTCTTGTCCTTTACTAAGGGATGAATAAGAGGCAAACAAAACAAGCACAAAGTTATAAACCCTACAACAAATTTATTAGAAATGTAAGAGTGTTTGAGCTGATACCTGCGAGCTATACTTAAGACTTTAGGTCTCTTTCGAAGACGCTGTTTAGAAAGTGAAGTAGAGGATGGGGTGGAAGACAGGGTCTGGACCTAAAATGGAAAGAAAAAGAAAGCAAGGAACAATGAATAATAAAAAATGCAGCAAACTACATGCATTGTATGCACTGTGACCCATGTCACAGGTTATTATACATGCTGCCATCTTGTGGCCAGAGAACAGCCTAAATTCTGTTATATGAGGAGAAAAATAAAATTCAGACAGAAATGCTTTTCTTTTCCAGCAGCCATGGAGGAAAAGTAAGTTTACGGAAATCTCAAATTTCAATACATTATCTCTCATAACTTCAGGACATTACCAATTGTTTAGACATGGCAAATTTAAAAATACTAAGTGGAGACTACATTTGAGAAATATTACTTTTGAAAAGTACCACATTTGAGCAGTACTGATAATGTCCACAGAACGCTCAGAAACACATATTGACACAATATGATGTTATGGCTTCTGATAACAAAAGATATCACGGTGACCACCTGTGGTACAGATGGAGGAGCAATATGAGATCATTTAAATTACTTGCAAACAGGCTCACAATGACTGACCTTCCTCATAATCTTTCTGCCATAGAAAAGAACCTTGTCTCTCTTCCTGAAGCGATAACGAGGGGTCCCTGCCTGCTGACCTGCAAATTACAAAGCAATTAGACTATGTGATTAAAAAAACAGTGTGATGTGTCAATATTTGATCTCAAGAGAATCTGAAATACTTTGAAGTTAAATTTTTGTATTCAACATTGGCAAAAAGAAACAATGTTCTTCAGAAGGATTGAGAGAAGAACAGCAATTCAATTAGGGGAAAAAATTAACTGGAATAATGGGTTGACATCCAATTAGCTACATGTTACCATGCAATTAATAAGCTGCTTTACACCACTTATTATTGTTAGTTACAAGCTCTCTTTATTTGGTGTAGTTTTACTTTCTTTTTTTATGAGTCCGTTCTAGAAGATCTGATAACATCCACAATACACTCAACAAAGTATGGCGACTTCATTCATTATAATAACGACAACTTTCATCATCCACTTACTTGCTAGTTTGTATCTGCGATAGAGGAAGAGCACAGCGATGCCTATTAGGCAAACTGCCACCACAGCCCCTATCAACATGCCAGTCAACTGCAACACAGAGCAGAATTTTCATAAGGTGCCATCAGCCACTTAGGCGTCGTTTACACTGCAGGTCTTGATGCTCAATTCTGATTTGTTGCCTATATCCGATTTTTTTAATCTTCTGTTTACAAGTTGTTTTTTTTTAAATTGTGACCCATATCCAATTTGCTTGTTTACACTTGCTATAGCAAAGGGGGGTTGTTACACCACACAGTAGCCAATTTTCAATTTGCTGTGTCAACGTTTGTGCGGACAAACTCTCTCTTACAACAATGCGACATTTTGCCGGGCCATCCCTTTGCAGATACGCCTCAGGGTTGCTCTCTGGTGGCTTGCAACAATGCCTAGGAAAATTTGATCTGCCTGTTTACTAACAGTCGCATTGGCACATATCTGATTTATTTACACATATGAACAAGGCCTGAAAACGATCTCAAAATATCTGAATGCATGCAGTTTTTTTCCTGTTTACACTGTCATGTAACAGATCCGATCTGTGTCATATATGAATAAAAATTCGGAATTGGGTCACATTTAACTGACAGTGTAAATGAGGCCTTAGAGACCCCTAAGAGAACAATTTGTACACAGAACATCATGTGCATGCAATGGATCTGTTGTGCTGTTCTCTGGCCTAAGCTGATGAGCTCATTCATTGATTCATTGTGCAATAAAAACAGTTATTAATACGTCCAAAAACAACGAAGATCTGTGAGAAAGACATAAGGAATGTAGTCAGGGAGGCTTGATACCATGGTAGTCTGCATCCTCTCCTCCACAAACTGCTGAAAGCTGGCTCGAAAGTCACTTCCAGGTAGCGTGATCTAGAACAAAACATATACAATTTAGAGATTCATCCTATATTAACATAAATGTACATGTATAAATGTACAGTGGTGCTTGAAAATGGGCAAACCCTTCAGAATTGTCTACATTTGTGCATAAATATTATTCTCACACATGCCATCAAAGTAGATAAAGAGAATAAAGTTAAATAAATGAGTCAAAAATTTCACTTGGTCATTTATTTATTGACAAAAATGATCCATTGGCGAAAGTATGTGAACCATTAATTTCAGTATCTGGTGTGACCCCCTAAATGTTTTGGTAACATTCCCCCTTACAGAACAGCTTCAGCTCTGGCATACATTTTCATTTTTACATAACCTTTGTGCATCAAAAACACTTGCATAGTCATTTTACAACTTTTCAGTTCATTCAAATTAAACAGTTAGTTTTTGTTACTACATCTAACATTGGGTTCTGCTTGGATGCCCATTTTTCAAAAAGCTGTCCAAGTTGAAATGTATGAAGTAAACTGTCAATTTACGGTCACATTTAACTTTAAATTGAACCAGTGATGCATTTGTTTACCAAAGGCGAAAAACAGGACAAGCACTAATAATTCTGCAGCAGACCATTTGCAGCAACAAAATTCTCACTTCAACATGACCTCATATGTAAATATGTTCACTTATATGCCTTTCTGTTGAATCTGCTTTCTTAACAAATTCTCAGGATACAGCCTTTGGTCTCACAAGCTTCCTATTCCAAAGTCTCTAAGGCCTCTTTGAAGTCCAATAAAAACAACCAGTTGTCTTTGAAGGAGAAACAGAACATATCTCCCTTAAAGGAGTTTCTGCTTGCTCAGCCAATTTCCTTCCTGCCTACAAAAGAGACACAACACCCTTCTCACAAGGTCTAGTCTTTGGTCAGAGTTGTAAAAATAAGGGTGATAAACATAATAATTGAATAAAACCAGTCAGTGGCACAGCAGAAATACAATTTGAACTGCATTTTCCTGAGGCAACCCAAAGTCACAGAAATATTTCTGTACATTGTCAAACCATCAGTAATCCGCCTGGGAATTTTTGCTTTATGCTGCATCAACTTTAGCACATCTGCTCCTTAAAAGAAAATTTAAACCAAGTAGAAATTTACTTACTGGGTATGTGCACTGTTCTTCTTTACTTTCATCCATTCCTACACAGAGAAAAAAGGAGATGTTTGTCAACCTTAATGCACAAGGACTCTTTTGTCAATCCTAATTTATGACACTTCTGATAATGGCAGGGTAACCCTCTATTTTACTCTGTGTTCTTCAAGTTGATATTAAATTAGTCCGGTTAATGGTGTAAAGGTGCTTCAGGATGCAGACATTTGATTTAGTGCTGTGGATATAAACCACAGGTTGTCACTAAACCTGTTAATAAACGGAACTACCAAAGCATACAGCTGGCTAACGATCCAGAAATGAATATAATCACCATGGTTTACTCCAGCCCTTCCCTAAACACTTGTATGATGTTACCTGAAGACACAGGAAGACACTGAGCTGCTCACCTGTCAAACCACATTAACACATTAGCTCTCCGGCTAAACTGGCTACAAAACTGCAGAACTGGAGCGCAACTACGTCGGAATGCAAATCATTAAAAAGCAATATGTAATTCATATACATTTGAATTCTTTACTTGCTGCACACCTTTTAAAATGCTCTCGAAGTTCAAGTCATCCCAAACTTTTCCGAACGTGTCTGCCCCTCTCACCTCCTCCCTGCATTCTCAAAACACTCGGTACCAGCCCAGGTCGCAGCATCCTGCGCTCCCATTGGCTGATCTGTTTCATAACAACCAACCAGAGGCGTTGTTGTTTAGCTGCGATGTCCTTTGACGGCACAGGAAAAAAAACCTCTACATTTATGTCATTTAGCAGGCACTTCCATTTCCTAACTACAGGGGGCAGTCTCACTGGTGATGCTGAAGGTACGATTCAAACCCATGACCTCTTGGTCCAAGTATCCTACCCACTATGCCTCCAGCGCCACCATCATTAAAATGTCTTCATATCAGTTGCTTGAATGATAGTTAACTCAAAAAATGTTGTGAAATGTGAATTCTATGCAATATTATTTCAACCTTATTTCTTATTTCAAGAAGTGAAATGTTATTGTTGGTGAAGACATCGGCTTAAAAAGCCTCCCCATCTTGTTCTCAAAATGGTTTATACATTTTCGAAAGGTTGAAAGAATGTTTTTTTTTTTAGAAATATAATAAATGATACAAACATAAAAAAGGTTAAAAAAACATGAAGTTTAATTTTTAAGACTCACAATGGCTAAAGAGCTCCCCAACTATGAAATCATATACATAATTAGCAACATTTTAAGTGCACCTTAACTGTTACAGTGTAAATTGTGAAGAATATTTATCAAAAAAGAACAGTTAAACAGAGTTTCATCTTTATTTTTATAAAAGGTAAACTCTGCATTATCTCTTATTGTACAGAATGCCATAATGACACAATTTTAACTTTACAGCAGAAGGAATCACATTCTTAAAGTATATGATAATGTAATAAGTCATCCTGGAGCACTTCTTACTATTTGTATGTTATTTAAATTCTGACACAGTGTAAATGGCAGCTGACATGCAAGGTTTCATCACAACACAGACAACATGGTAATATAATACATGGGGTAAAAATATTCATGGCCAAAAAGGCATACTGAATAATGGCACAATGGTACAACTCAAAGCAAGAAGTTAATATTCACAAGGCACATGACTAATTTATAGAAAACAGCCTCCACCTCCACCTCCACCATGTAGCATGTTATTATGCATAAATGAATTTTACTTTTGAGCGTTGTCAGAACCGCTCCATTCCCAAACTCTACCCATCCCATCCCTGTTCTCAATCTGGTTCTACTTGTTAAGATATTTGGCCACTGAGTGGTAGGCCAGCAGGATCTCAGAGTCGTTGGGACATGTGTAGCGGAACTCGTCCCGCTGGTAGGCTTTCTCCAGGTACTTAGTCAGACCTGTGAGTGCTGCAGGGATCTCAAACTCACGATATTTCCTACATACAACCTGAGGAGAGAAAGAGAAGGTGTAAACTGCTGTTTAACACAACAGACACAGTACAATCCAGCACTAACTGCCTCTACACTGTTGGCTAATTTTCCAGGAACTGGAATGTGTGAACACTAAATGTGTTAATGCTGGTGCTTTTCTGACCTTTATTTGGATGCATCATAGTGACCCTGCCACATTCTATTATAACCGAGGCATAGCGAAAAGGGATGAAAGACATAGGGTGCTTGAGAACCTTGACAATGTGTAGCTTGGGGAGAAGATTGCAGTCAGCGAGAGTGAGGGAATCCCCATCTAGATACTGTCTGGTGGACTGGCCCGCATCAGGGTTCTGGTCCAATTCGTGTGGAAGTGGAGTTAGCAAGTACTGGTCCAACTTCATCAGGCTCCTCAGAAATTTCTTCTCCAGCACTAGAAATATATACAGTGGAGGGGTGTTAGCAAATGAAGGCATGCAACACATGAATTATGCAAGATGTTACAAGACGCAAAATGAGCCTCACTGTCATTGAGTCCAGGGTTTGGGTTTTTGATGTAAGCAGAGAACTTATGGAAAATATCATCTCCAGCACGATTGGACTCCTTATAGCGACAGCAGAGTTTGGGATATCTGTAACAATAAAAGTGTATCATGCAATCTTATGTTGTCTAATTTAAAAGTTGCAGTCATGGTCAAATTAAATGCTTTGCTGATTTTCTAAAAGTAAACCAGCACACGTGCAGAAATTAAAATGCCAAATTAAAAACCCCACAAAACTCTTTCATGCATTTTAGTGTCTCTCCTTCTTGTATTTTCTATTTTCTCATTTCTTCAGTTGTGTGTGTGTTGAGGGAGGGGTTGGGTTGGGGGGTGCAGGAGATTGCATAATCATCTCCACTTCTTCACTGACAGCTAATGCAGTATTGTTCATAAGCTAAACCATGATTTTCAGTGTTAGATTTTACAGATGGATACAGTGTTGTTAGTTTGACACTAGCAAACAGGGAATTCCACATGGGTGCTGATAGAAATTAGCCTTATGCATGTAGTGATTTTTAATTTGAATATGAATCTCATGTAAGAAAGCAAGTTGATTTCACATTTCATGAATATGCGCTATAAGGAGAATTCTCTGCAGTCAGTGGGTGTAATCAGTGATGTGTATTGTAATTTCAAATAGTGTGGTTCCAAAAAGGTGGTTGGAGGCAGTGTGATAATATTCTAAAACTCCAGAGGTCATTTTATTTAAGACTATCACAGGCTTATGCTGGGCCGTTAAAGAGGATCCCTCAGGAGGATAAAAATCAACAAAACATGCAAACTGACTTGGAGTGCATCGATCTGCATCAGTACTGTCTGAATGCATCAAATCTAAAGTGATATTAACCAGAAATGAAGAATGCAGGTTTATAATAAAATATATTTTGCAATTGTAAGAAATGTAAGAGTATGACACATCAGATTACATCAGCACTCACTGTGGGGGTGCCAGGGTTTCCTCCAGAAACTCTTCTATCTTGTTAGTGTCTGTGCGCACATCTCCATTATAGATCAGGAAAGGGGGCTGAGAACCTGGAGCTAAGTCCTTAAGAACCTCCGGAGCTCTACAGAACAAAACCACAACAATCAAAAGGATATGACCCTGTTTAAAGAAAATTGTATTTAACATGGGTCACTTAATTACTCAATATTGGTTCATCTATGTCTCTCACCTCTTCATGTCCACAGTAGTGAGGGTGAAATGAACCCCCTTCAGCCAGAGGATCATGAAGAGACGCTGACAGAATGGACAGTTGCCAACCCCTTCCCCATCGTCACTTGCCTTTGGGCAGAAAACAGGATTTAATAAGGTCACGCCCTGTTTGAATACTCACTGAGAATATAACAGACATTCAAAGTATATTTTATTTAAAATTTTGTAAATATATGTATGAGGTAAAAACATATTAAATATATGTATGAGGTAAAACATCTTAAAGAAATGGTTCTCATAAAAATCCTCAGTTGCCTCCTTATTTGACACAAAGTTCATACAAGACATTCTGGACATAGTCTTTTTCTGTAAAATGGTGAGACTGATATTTTATAACTCTGTGTAACAAAAAACAGTGGGTCACAACTCCAGTCCTGGAGGGCCACATCTAGCAAAGTTTGGTAGTCCCAAACTCACCCATTAAAGTGTCAATTAACCCCTAAATTGAAACAAGTGTGTTTGAGAGAGTTGGAATACTGTGTTACCAGCACTTTCCTTGCATTTTAGCTACATTAGCTCATAGCTCCAGTTTACCAAACAACTCAAGCACAGTTTAGACACCAAACATGTTTTGGTTTGTTTTTTTAAAAGGTGAACAAAAAACCAAAACATGTTTGTGAGCTTTATCTCTTATTGTACAGAATGCTAGAACGACACATAAATTCCCAACGCAAAAGGAAAGCATTCTTAAAGAGTATGGTAATGCAATAAGTCATCCTGGAGTTTACCAAACAACTCAAGCACAGTTTAGACACCAAACATGTTTTCACCAGTCAAAGTTGGGTTAAGGAACAAAGTGTTTATGTTGATCTGGAGTCACTTTTTCCATTAAATGGGTGTGACCAGTGTGTGACTGCAAGTACTTAGGGTTATTCCTGTTTTTGATTATGTTATCAGCAGGATGATATGCCAGGAAGTGCCAGGAAGTACAAACACGTACATAAATTTCTTTTTAAAAAGAGTTACATGCAGCTATGCATTGCATGTTGTTTATAAAAAACACAGAAATCTTCAGGAGCAATCTGATACATGAGTCAGCAAGGCATGACTGTAACACTGAAACAACAAGGGCATGATTGTGTTCCAAAATATATTGATCTCAAATGATGATCCAAATCACTGACCTTGATGAAGAGTTCAATCTTTGGTGCCTCTGCCATCACTCAGGTAATCAGTTGTCAAATGTCAAGCTCCTTTAGTGACCAACCCAATGGCAATGTTTACATCACTTTGTTTAAAAGGTGTATATTGCCAGTTATGTTAGGTTGCTGAGGAGTCCTTCTGGATCAGGGGGTCAAATCCCCAAGCAGAGCTTCTTGGTCAAAACGGCAAAGAGGATTTTGCTGTTGGTCACTTCTTTCTCTCCTTTTATCTTTCTTTCCTGACTGTTTCTGTCTGTGTCTCATAGCGCAATCACCACACCCCATGAATCTTGAGCGTTCAGAATACCTGCCCACTGGACGAACCTGTCCTACCTGTCTCTTCTCTCAATTTCTCAGACTAGTCACTGACTTAAGACTTAACAGTACTCCTGCTGTTACACTCCCAGCTGTCTCCATTATCCACTCGCTGACATGATTAGACCACAGTGTGTTTCTAACTGTTAGTGATGCAAGTCCTAACACATTTAAGATGTTGCATTTCTTGCACTGTGGTTTTTGAATTTACACAAAGGTTCTAAGCAAGTGCACTACAGTTCAGCTTAGGCTTAGGCTGACAGAGACTGTGACTAGATACAAATGGCCTCAAACTGCAGCAAAAATATAATCAAATACTGTCTGCCACTGTAAGACATAATTTAGAATCAAAGACACAGAACAAAAGAAACCATTTAATAGGTAGGCCGCAGTGTCCACTCATTGAGTCTGGTTTGGTTCCTTTTATTCTAAAAACAAAGAGAGCAATCCTTATCCCTAATGAAAACTGTAACCACAGACCAGTTTCTAATGTCCCAAATGTGTCCAAAATGCTGAATAGAAAGCATACTTGTCTCTTAACCAGAAAATTATCTTACCCGTAACCTTACTCATAACCTTTCCAGTCAGGTTTCTGCCATTTATACAGCTTTAAATGTGCTCTTGTGACAATGGCCCTTATTAGTCTTATTGTTTTAAATATTTTCTTTCAGGTAATCTTACTTTGACCCAAACATAAATTCTCTACCATCCTACACACTAGTTCTTTTCAACAGTAATGAAACATGGCTTAACCTTGCATAATCTCATTCTTAAATTACTGATATAATGTTTATATTGGCATTCCTAGTAAAACACAAAACAGACTTAAAATTTTAAAAGTTCAGTTGCTAGAGTGCTTACTTGGTAAGGCGTTTAACTGATCTCTGTTGATTATGGTGCTTTCCTGTTTCACAACAAATTGAAGTTACACTTTTCATAGTTGTATTGCATGACAAAGGCCAGAAGGGCCAGAAGTCAAGCCATGATAAGGGAGAGGATCAAGAACCCAGTCAGCAGAAAAGACCAGGGCCACATAGTCAGTAATGGAAGCTGGCTGAGCAAAGGGGTTGGAAGCTATCTGAATAGAAAGCTAGGAAGCCATCTGAGTGGGAAAACTCCAGCTCCACCCTGGTTCTGTTCTATCCTCATCCTAATCACATCACCCGATCACTCAAATCACAAAAGCCAGTGTGAGTTTCCAGTGCGTAAATAACCACTGAATTAACACCAAACAACACGGAAGAGAATGGCCCTTCTATAGCCGTTGATAACAGGATGTGAATCATACCCACAGAAATATACTCGAAACAAAACATATTCATTTAGATGCCAAGGTGTGATTGACACCAATGAAACAGTTGAAACCGTAAAATAAAAGTAGATACTTTGTATTTAGAACACCTAGGGTACATCTCAGCTGCACTGTCATGTGACCAACTTTAGTAATTTTCACTTCTTTATATTTAAAGGGTAAAGGGTAACGTTTACAAAATGCCAAGCATGTGAGCTTCCTGTTGCTAAACTTAGTCTAAATATATTTTTGTGCAAAGTGGTTAACACAAGAATAACCTCAGAATATGTCTCCATGCCAAGACATAAAAAAGCAAAGAAGAATAATTGATCACATGCTCCTTCGACTTTGAGGTTACAGTTTGGAAATTATTCTGAAATCATTTCTGAAAGGTTTACAGATTTTAAAGCTACACAAAATTCATAAGCCTAGTGCTCAGAGAACGTCTTCTTGAAATCTTGAACACAAGCTGCATGCCTCACTTTTGTTGTCAAAGTTTTGGAAGTAAATAATTCATTGATTAAGATGAAATGCTGGAAGCAGGAAAGGGCAATTTTACACCAGGAAACCTTAGGTTCTGGCATTCATGTGGATGTTACAATGTTTAACATGTACCACCTACTTAAATATGGTTACAAACTAAGATCACCCATTCTTGGTGGGGTTATATCCTAATGGCAGTGAAAAAATCAGGAGGAAAATCAGCCCTGCCACACAGCAAACAGTGTTCAGGAGTGGTTTGAGCAGCTAGGAGGTGCTGGACAAAGTAGATAAATCCAAGAAGGTCCCACTTTGGAGAATTATCTACTGTTATTAGTGTCATTAGTGATTCACTAATATTTGAAACACTACAAACATACAGTGCCACACTTCCAGCATGTTTCTAAAAGAAAAATAAAATAGCAAGACTAGTCAAATGTCATCTGGTGCTGCTCATCATTCTCACTATAACATCCTTTAACCTCTAAACCACATCAGGGCCCACTCATGCAGAAGCTGGGTTGTGAAACAGGCGCTACGAACACCACATGCACACTCTCTCGCACACTCAAACACACAAACAGGAAGTGGTTGTTTCATTTTAAATCCATGCTACCTAAACCCACAATCCAATGCTATCTGCATAGATATCAAAAACCACAACCAATCAGTAAATCTAATTTCCATCCAATGTAGTGTCTGAGCATATTTTCTGAGGGACACATTCTAAGGTTCTCTTTTTTGCAATTTTCCAAAATGTACTTAATAGACACCAAAAACATTATGACATTCAAAAATCTCACATCACGTCTGAAGCAGGTGAGGGAATTCTGTGTGTAACTTCAGGACATTTGAGTAAACCAAGAAGAGAGGAGAAAAAACAACAGGAAACAGGGTATCTCTACATCACTGTTGCCACAATATGTGACAGCTCAGCCCCACCTTGTTCCCACATGACTCTGACTCTGTCTAGCCTCTGCACTTAAGATCAGCATGCAGAACCTCATGAAGCATCTAAACACACGACCTCTGCTATCTCTCCCAGGTAAGCTCACTCGAGACTCAAACCTCTGCCTTATCTGCATCAGAAGGTTTTTTTAATCTCAGCTTGCACACACCTCTTGGCCCTCTATTCTCTGAAGTTGTCTGAATCTTCAAATATTTAAATGTTTACATTTTTACTTTAAGTAAATATTCATGTGATTAACATCAAAGACTAACAAAGTAGTATTTATGCAGAGATTGTTAAGATTAATTATCATTTCCTTTTTGAAACCCTTCTGTCTTCTAGATTGTCACAAATTTAAAGAGGATGTGAAAGCTGTTATTTTAGAATGACAAAACTTTGACCTGTTAGTAAAAGGTTGTTCATAATCTCTGCACCACTAGTCCCTGCATGCAGGCAAAGCTCAACAGTGTGATAAAACAAGGTTGGACAGTTTGACAATATGGTATTATAATTATGATAAATTACATTACAATAAGCTTCTCTTGGTACATCATGCCATATGACTCATCACATGGTCTTTCTTAAGAGTTTTATACTAATTTTTATTATCAAGGACATTAGATTATGAATGAACTGTTAAACACAATCAATGTACAAACATTCTCAAATTCAGCACCTCATATTACTATAATTACATTTACGCAAAAATGCCAAAATTCCAGTCTCTCTCCCCAAAACCTCTCACAATTAATATACACAACAATGTTGTTACTGACGTCTTTAACTTCTTCATCTAAGTACTTACAGTGTGGCTTTAAGGCAACGTCTAGACTGCCTTACTTCCATTTTGTAAAAGAAAATGTGAAACACACTATTAAATCTGTATTTGGGGTGATGGTGGCGTAGTGGGTAGGATACTTGCCTCTAGACCAAGAGGTCATGGGTTCAAATCCTACCTTCAGCACACCACCA
>JBBPDC010000023.1:8337849-8348010 GCA_037974485.1 Hemigrammopetersius urotaenia
TATTTCTTCCCTAAGTAAGCGACAAACAGGCATTAGAGACGTGGCCTCCTCCTTCCACAGCTGGCAGCTGGTGGACTAGTTGTTAGGGAATTCGCCCAGTAAAAAGTTGTGGGTTCAAATCCCAAGACTGCTAGTGGCACCTCTAAGGTACCCTTGAACAAGGTACTGTCCCCACATACTGCTCCCTGGGTGCTGCTTCACTTGGGAAATTTGTGCTGTTCACACTGTGTGTTCACTTATGACAAAAGGCCATTGTAGACACTTTCAGAGGTGGACAGTAGTCAGCATGTAATTTGTCTTTGGCAAAAAACTAATGCCAATTTATCTTTGGCACTGATAGCCTAACAAAGTACCCCAATGCACAGACAGAAGTACATTTAAAACCTGTTTTATCAAAACAATTAGCTGAAATTTAATGTAGGTTAAAGCTGTCTGAGAAGGTTATAGAGAATGAGGAATGCTGCTCATACAGTTGTATCATTACATTATCAGGAGTGCTTGTCATCATCAGCAAATGGTCTTTTCTTCTGTTCTTATGTGAGAGCATGTTGTCATATCTTCAGGAGCCAATACTGTTCATCCTATAAGCCTGTTTATTTTCATGCCTGGACCAGGTACTTAAATACTTGCTTTCTGAGACCTCCTCTAAGAATATTATGTCGCCACTTATACTTGATCTCTGCTGCAGTAGGGGCAAGATGAAAATATGAACCCATTAAAAATAAATGGAAAGTGAAATACTGTATCTAAATTACCTTTCACATGGCAATGCCATTTCTTGTTTTTTCAAACAGCATCTGGCAATGGTAAGCTGAAAAATCCCACTTTATGAGCCTAATGCTATTTAATGTGGCCCTCATTGCTGTTTGTTGTTGTGTTGATCTGTTTTGCAGTGGTCTCATTTTTTTTCAGAGCTGTATATTTGTACACACACACACACACACAGTGATGTCTACCCTTCTGATGAACCCATGGCTTCAACACGACATGGTTATCAGAAGAAGGAAATGACATATGACACTGCCAAACCCACAAACTACTGCTTGCAACAATTAATAGCAAACAAAATGACAAAGCAATCCCGTGTGCAGAAAAAAAAATGAACTAACCCTCCTTTCTTATTAAAACCTTTCTTCCCAGCAATGAGATCTGGCCTGAAACCCCTCCTAAAGCTGATGTCAAGATGGATCAGAAAGAGCTTCCTGCTTCCCTTTATTTTCACCTGCATCTTTGTGAGTTTTCCAAAGATTTTTCAGAGTGGCAGCTACAGCCCAGCAAACATCACAATCCTACTGTGGTACTGGCCTTTTAACACTCCATACGGCCTAGCAGGGGATGTGTGTCTGGAGACATATGGTATCTCTGGTTGTCACCTGGTGGATAATCGCTCGTTGTATTCCACGGCTGACATTGTGGTCTTCCATCACCATGAGTTGAAGACTAATAGCAAGAAGCTGCCACTTCATCTCTCACGCCCAGTCGGTCAGAGGTGGCTCTGGCTATCTCTGGAAGCCCCACCAAACAATGGAAATTTGAGCCTATATGGAGGTATCTTCAACTTGACTATGTCATACCACCCAGATGCAGACATCACAGTGCCATATGGGAAGCTTATGCAGAAGAACAATGATTTTGAAGGGCCCAGTGACTTCATTTTGCCAAGGAACAAGAGCTACCTGGTCTGCTGGGTGGTCAGTAACTACAAGGCAAAGCACAGAAGAAGCAAAATCTACCAGCAGTTGAAAAAGATCATCCCTGTGCAAGTGTACGGCCGTGCTGTAAAAAGGCCAGTGCCCCAGAATGAACTGTCAACCATAATTTCCCGCTGCTATTTTTATCTTGCTTTTGAGAACAGCGTGTCACCACACTATATCACAGAAAAGCTGTGGCGAAATGCCTTCCAGGCTGGGACTGTGCCTGTGGTGTTGGGTCCTCCACGTAGAGACTATGAAGCCATTGCCCCACCAAATTCTTTCATTCATGTGGATGACTTTGAGTCCATTGATGGCCTTGGCACTTTTCTGAAAAACCTAGCTAATGATGCAGAGCGCTACGAATCATACTTTGCCTGGCATCGGAACAACATTGTTAAACTATATGTAGACTGGAGAGAAAGGCTTTGCAACATCTGCCCAGTTTACAAGAGACTTCCATTTAGGATATACCAGGATTTGAGTGTATGGGCACAAAAATGACAAGAACTTCACCATGTTTGTCTGAAAAGGATTTTTAGTTTAGCACTTTTAAATTTGAGTAAATAGTAGTACTACTCATCAGTCCTATAGAGACATCAAGTTTAATCCTCAAGAAAGCATATCTGGCCAAGCTCTATCTTGACTGGATTGTTGGCAACTGGCTCATCCCACGGCTCACATTAACAGTTGTGTACTGCAAGGTTGGCCCATTTCACAAACGCTCAAAGCCACGCTTAAAATGACTTTTTCACTAAAATTACTGTTCCACAAAGATGTCACACATTCACTCAGGCACTTGAGGTCTTGACATTCCAAATAATCACAACATACTCAAATTCACAGATGTAGGTCAGGCCAAAGGAAGATACTCAGGGTATAACCAACCTCTATGTTTTTAGATCAATAGAAATTACCTTGTACAGTTTCAGGACAAATAGAGGATGGAACAATTCAACATGACTTAAATTTACTTCCAATTTACGTTGCAAATCAAGTTTTACTCCCCTTCTCGTGGAAAGTGTTTTTTTGTTTTCTGACATTATCTTTACTGTAAATAGGAGACCCCATCCTTGCTCATGGAAACCCCTCAAACCATGAAGTTCATTTCAGCCCTACAACTGATTTTGTAAGAGGGAAGCAACCAAGAGCAACAGCATTACACCTTGACCAACACAGGATAGAGGAAAAAAATAACAGTGCAGAAACAGTTTCCATAGTAACCAAAGCCGCAAGAGAGGGTAATAGTTCCTCTTTACTTTCTGCCCGCTGCTAACTGCCCCCCCTCCCCGGACATCTAACTTCTTAAGCAACAGGCCAGAGAGACAGAGAAGATAACGGTCCCGGAGGATGCAACAATTATGTGTGGGGGGGGGGTCTGACCTGACAAGACACATTAAGTTCTGTGTTTATGCAGCAGCTGTTAACAGTAAATGCACTCTGCAACCCTAGGATAAAGACTTCAGACAAACGACCTGAGAAAGCATCTCAAACTTTGAAATTAGGGTTTGCAAAACAATACAAAAAAAGGACAGAAAAAAGAACAGTTTTAATTGCTCGCAGTCAAATAGATGTAAATAGTAATCAAGCTCCAGGAAAAGAGCACAGATACAGCAATAAGTTATCAGATTAGGTTTCATTTACAGTGTAATATGAGAGGACAGAGTTGTGAAGCAAGTAAGGCACAATTTCTAATGGGAAGGATAGGAGGTTTAAATTACACCTAAAACACATGAACTGTGATAGTGGGGCAGAATGGAACAGTGTTCGATGCCCTTTCAAAACCCAATTCACCATTACAGCCCAAATACTGCTGCTAAAAAGAATAACCTTTGATAAATGATCCTGATGTAGGGGGTTCTCATAATTCACCTCATGAACAGGTTTCAAAATTGGATATTGGATATTCAATCATTAGCAAAAATATTAAACTAAAAAAGGTACACATAAAAAGTCAACTTTAAAAATCATGTTTTAAAACAAATCATGACTTGTGCAAATGTATTTCATCACATTTAGATTCCAGTACCCTCTGCTGAGTAAATCAGGCAGGCATGCCTTGTTAATTTCTAGAGCAAGCAACCTCTGCAGCACTGTGTGTAGTAAAGTAGTGCAGCAACCTGGAAGCAGTGTCAGTTCGAAAAGGGGAAAACTAGTTTGATCCATAGCTTGGAGTAATTGTCAGCTTAGGTGGAGAGGTGGCCCACCAGTCCAGGGTGTAAGGCCTGTTTGAAGACGTCTGGTCGATGAAGAGGTGGCATGTACAATGTAGGGACTCCCCCAGGGTGAGTGGATCCTGAATAACCCTGACCTGGAAGGGGCATACCTCCCATGTGTGGAGGGGGTGTCGGACTTTGTTCGTAGTACTGACCCTCTGTGGCCTCATCATCGAAGGGTAGAGCCAGGCGCTTACCTTTCTGCCTGCGGTTGCAGAACCAGACGCGCACCACCTGATAATACAAGGCATATTAAAAAGGAGCAAGAAGAAAACGCAAAAAAAAAAATGCTGCTGCATATGTGGTTTACTTACATCTCTCTCTAAGCCAAGGTCATCCGATATGTGTGTGATCTCCAGTGTGTTGGGTTTGGGGCACTTCATAAAGTACGATTCAAGAGCAGTGCGGACCGAACCCTCTAAACTAGTTCTCCTTTTTCTCTTTCTAGTGTCAACAAACACCCGCTCAATCTTGTACATCTATAAAAGACAAAAGCCAGTATACATTAAGAAGGACAGGCACACAAGGCTCTAGATCATGAGTTTGCCAACTGAACCACATCATGTCCTGTTAGACATGAACTTAAAATAAAAATAAATACAGCATAACAGCACCTCAAAGCATAAGACATACGCCACCTAGTGGTCCAAATAATTACTACTAAATACGGTGATTCCATGACTTACATCTTGGGGATTTTCTGAGGTCTCTGCTTCATTTAGCCATCTCTGCAGCAGGGGCTTCAGCTTGCACATATTCTTGAAACTGAGCTGAAGAGCTTCGAAACGGCAAATGGTCGTCTGACTGAACATTTTCCCTGCACAGAAATGGTGTTTATTTTTTTAAAGTTGTCTTTAGCTACTTCGGTTCCCTTAAACCTGCAGTGAAACCAAACACTGTATTGAGCTGAAACTTACCATACAGGTTACCCAGTGCCAGGCCCACATCTGCCTGTGTGAAGCCCAGGGTGATGCGCTTGTGTTTCAGCTCTTTTGCAAACTGCTCCAGTTCCTCTGTGGTCAGGTTCTCCTTAAAAACAAAGAGCTATTACCACAGGGTCAAGAAAAGTGAAACAAGCACAGCTTAAACCTAAGAATACATAGTAGCTTCTATTACTATCCTACGTTCCTCAGTCATCACTATTGGAGTAATCGCTATAGGAGGTCCAGGTACGATTAGGGTGAAACTTATCTAAAACCCACTATACACAATCAAAACTGTTCATGCTACAATTGCACAGTCACACAGAGACACCATGACAAGTATAAACAGTCGAAATAAAAGCATCAAATTAAAAATTCAGCTTTTAGAAGCCAAGGAGCAAAGAATAAATAGGTGCCTTAACAGCAGTTTACTAATAAAATGAAGGTTATGCCCAATTTCCTACCTCTTCCTCAGAGTCACTGCAGCCCCCACTGGAAGACCCGCTGCTCCTGCCGGCGCTGTGCGCAAGCGCGGCGGAGGCCAGCTGGGCTGAGGGTCCGCTGTAGAAGGTGCTACTGGGGGGCGAAGGGGAGAGAGAGGGGGACGAGGAGGACGGGGAGGATGAGGAGGCCACGGGGACAAGCGATGGAGCCTGGCCGGTGGTACAGGGTGCCGAAACGTGGGGAAGCCCGGGCCAGAACGACGGGGGCCACGGGGCGGTGTAGTAGAGGCCAGAGGTTCCTGGGGTGGAGAACTGGGGCGCCTGCTGCTGCTGGTGATGTTTGACCTCCACGTAGTCCTCCTTCTCAGACTTCACCTCTGCCACCCTGATGTGTTCTCGGGTCTCTGTGATGGGGGGGCTGAGGTTAACTGGCTGCGCCCCCATCACCTGTCCCGCGTAATCATGGCCCGGGAATGGGTACCATGGCTTGGTTTGGGTGAAGTCCCCGACCTGCATCTCCCCGGGCCTGAAGTCTCCCCCTACCGCCGCGAAGGGGAAGAAAGCCTGTCCCTGAGGAGGGGTGAGGCCGCTGAAAGATGAGGGCCTGCTGAAGAGCAGGCTGGGCTCCTGGAGCTGCAGGGCCTCTGGGCCCGGGGCTGGTGGGCACACGGACCGGACCAGCTCGCTACAGTCCGACCCGGGGCTTTCAGACACATCACACATCCTCCTTACTTGCAAAGGCCCGTGCTCAGTCCTCCCAAAAAGATGAAACACACAAACCGAGCGTCTTTTACAGAGCTGCGGCCCTAGATAAGTCCATAATAATAAAAAAAAAACTCTTAGAAAAAGTTAGTGCCGCCTAGATCTGCTGGAGACTTAAGTCCTTCAAAGAGCAATCTTGTGCTGTAATGTGAAGAGTAAAAACGTCCTGAAATTGACGTTAATGTAGTTGTTCCTACAATTCCGCTTACGGGCCTCCAACTACAGCTCGTCCTAATCAGTCCATGTATGAGGTTGGAGGTCTTAATGAGCTCGTCTCTTATTGGCCAGTCCTAACAATAGGCCTCAGCTGATGGGCAATCTGGGAATGAACTTGAATTGAAGAGAGTTTAGGGATTGCCCCTCCCCTTTACACATACAGAGTATCTCTCAGGTTAAGCTTCTATTTCCAGTAAGAATCGATTGCATAGAGTTTAGTTAGGAGTACTTTATGCTATATGTCCAATGTGCTCCATTTTGTTTGTGTTTATAATGGTGCAAATAAGAACCAATGTTGCCTCCTGTTTATATACTGCAATACAACCCCTTGCACATGATCTTTATCTATAATGCAGAATAAAATCCCCCAAATGTGCTGTATTTATTTAAAAAAAATAAATCCTCCACATCTGTATTTTAATGCAGTTTAAACATGCTGCATGTGCTTCATTTGTAATGTAACCTCACCCCCTACATGTGCTGTATTTATAAATTCAGAATGTAATATGTTAAATATAATGTATTTAAACCTATAATTAATGTAGTGGCTCTTGTACTGCAGTACTTGATTACTGCACATGTAATCCAGCCCCCCACATTTGCTGTGTTTACAATGCAAAATGAGCTACTTGCAATAAACGTATTTGACATGCACAACAACATGACTTTGTTTAAATAATTCACTGTTAATGAGCTCTCCTTCATATTGAAATCTCACATCCCACAGCAACAAGACAACTGTCAGGACTTAAGGCTCAGCAGGCTAAACTGAGCATTTTACTCATTATTTTTGTGCTTTTTTAAAAATTATTTTAAGTAACATGCAAAACAATTTATCAAAAAAAGCCGGGTGGGAATACTCAAACTGAGGGGGCAGAGACACATCTAATGGCCTACCTTTCTTCTATGGAGAACAACAACAAAAAAAACAAATACAAGGTAAAATAAAAGGTGACAAGTTTATCTTTGATACCTCAGCTCATTCTTGAAAGATTTGGGGGAATGAAGTGTGGCATATCACACTGACAGACATGTTAACACACTTTAACTACTCACACTTTAACTATTCAGTGCTGAATTTCTATTTTTGTTGGAGGGTCTTCCTAAAATGGTCTTTTATGTGACAAGCTTAGTGTGACATTTACTGTTGTTTTCAATTAAAAATGTATCAGATTGGATATTTTTTTGCATGTTGTATTTAATAGCACTGTCTTTTTTGTAGATTTGCTTAGGGTTCCAGATGCTTCCATGCAGCAGTGCACCACCTACCCTCACTCTGGGCAGAAACTGGGGCAGGAAGACTCTCCCTGGGAGGATTGGAGGGGGGGTTATTGTGCACCGTTGGCCAGAGGGCTCCCTGCTGCTAGCAGCTCCACAGTTGCGATGGCCGGCCATTAGCTCCCTTTCAGCAGACAACAATAAGCTGCTAGCCTTTGATTCTCCCTCCTCCACCCACTCCCATCACCTGAAACAAACACCAGCTAGTTTCAGTGGCTTCCAGAAAAGACTTGTTTCAGCATTTTCCAATGCTGTATATCCCACTCCACTATATTAACATGAAGTCCAATGCTTGTAACAATCATATAAAATCTATATGGACAGAAGTATTGGGACACTTGACCATTACTCCAACAGGGACTTTAATGACATTGCATTCCAATATATAGACTTTAACATGGAGTTGTTCCCCCTTTGCAGCTATAACAGTTTCCGATCTTCTTGAAAAACTTTTCACAAGAATTTGTAGTTTCTATGAGAATTTGTGTCCATTCCTTATGTAGGATTCAGATTCGGATTTTATTGGTCACATCCACCATTATACATCGTACGACATGCAGTGAAATGCTTTTTGCAATGCCCTGTAAAAACAGTATGACAGTAATGGATAAAGTGCAGGTGCATTACCAACAAGACTGATTGCGTTGACACAGTAATAGCAGGATATTGATGTTGAATGAGAAGTCCTGAAATGGAGATTGTCTTGACAATCTTCGTTCCAATTCCAGTCCCAGTCCAAAGGTACTGGATGGGATTGATGTCAGGACTACTTCTTCCACACCAAACTCATCCAGGCATGTCTTTATGGAGCTTGCTTTGGTTACACTGGGACACAGTCATGCTGGAATAGAAATGGTTCTTTTCCAAACTGTTTTAACAAATTTGGAAGCATGGCGTTGTCCAAAATGTATGTTGAAGCATTAAGATTGCCCCTTGCTGGCAGTAAGGGGTCTAGCCCAAACCCTGAAAAATAGAGGTGTCCCAATATTTGTCCATACAGTGTATATTGATTTGTTACATCCATATATGACCTTTAGACCTTTGACATTGGATTTTTTTTGCCAGCCAGATCATTGCATGCACCACCACTACTGGTTTGCTCAAACTGAAACAATCTACCCCCTGCCTTCAAACACACTTCAGCAGGCCATGAGCCACAGGCCACAAGTCATGTTCCCAAATCTCCTTTTCAGAAAAGCTGGGTAAGGGGAACCCAGGAGGCCTCCAGGGCCAGTCAAAGGTTTAAAAGACATCAAACCTCTGCTCCAAGCATTGTACTGAACCATGGACTTGAAAGGTGATTGTCATGCAAAGTGCAGACAGCAGAGGAGAAAGTGGAGTGCACAGAGCTTCAGAAGACCATCAGCGAGGGCAGGGAGAGCCCATGGAGGGGGGACTCAGAGAGGATTAAACTTCCAAAAGCACCCAGATGGCTTTTTCAGAGCTTGTCTTTTTAAGTGCTGTGTAAAACTGAGGGATTTGACTCTGTAGACAGATTTTTCATGTACAGTACCTTCTGTATCTTCTGTGGAAAAATGACATGTCATTAAGAGTTCCTTCTTCTGTTAAGACATGGTGACTTTCAGGAAAGATAAAATCTTGCGGTGTGGCTTGTTTCTGTCACATTTAACCGACATAATTTATTGCAAAAGCAGCACTGAAGCAAAGTTTATTTCAAACAGCAGGGCTGCAATGACCTTATACCAAAGTCAAACAGAACACATGAATTCAGTTCATGTTAATAGTAGGTAGCCCACATGACATCCCTGGAATTAAATGAATTACCCACCCACAGAAATACTTTACAGGTCATATGCATAATCACACATTTACCTGTACTAAAACAAACGGTGTGAGTCATCAAATCTAAATAACTTTTATAATGTATGATTACATTTCCAAATCAACAGATACACGTTCCCTGGCCAGTAACAATCGCTTGCTAATGCAGACATTGTCACTCTGTTGCTTCTTAGTACCAGCATCAATTAAACTAGCATAAAATGACTCTAATACAGTCCATAATAAACCAACCCCATAGAACAGGCAAAGAGGAAACATTCTAGAAAACATGGTTTTATGTATGTATGTATGTATGTATGTATGTATATATATGTATATGTATAGATATATATATATAGATATAGATAGTACTGTGCAAAAGTTTTAGTCACCTATGCAAATTGTTTAAAGACATTTTTCCAGTGTATGATAATTCATCTTTCTTATAGCTAAAAAACAGTACAGCAGTGAAAAGTATCAAGATTTGTTTTGTTGATAAAAAAAAGGAGCCAAAATTGTGTGAGCTGGTGAGAAGAACACAGGTTCGATTTCAGATTTCTCCTCGGCTCCTCCAGGAGAGGAGCAGCTCCTGATTTATTCGAGTTAAACCAGGTTTCTGACGGAAACTACAAGTAATACTGGACTTTCACAAAGAACACACAGATATACTGTACAATCACCATTTACTGTGTAATGTTATTGGTATTTATTCTATTTAGGTTTATTTGGTATATTTAGTAATACTCATGTGAAAAAAGAGCACACTGATCATGTGAACAGATTTTAAACATTGTTTTTGCACAGTACTGTATATATACAGTGTGTGTGTGTGTGTGTGTGTGTGTATATA
>JBBPDC010000023.1:8348110-8362907 GCA_037974485.1 Hemigrammopetersius urotaenia
GAGACAGACAGAGAGAGTAAATCCGCGCTAAAATATCAAGGTGAAAGTCATCATAGCTTGCGTAGTATAGACCCAGCCCCTACCCAACTTTGTGAATAGATTAACGGCGATTTTTTTTTTTTTATCGCGCGATAAGAGTCTTACGCCGTTAACGGCCCAGCACTAGTTACAATACACATAGCTGACTTACTGTTGAAATGGTATGCCTTTGTTTGATGACAAAATGTGTGCCCGTTTAAATTTGTAAATGTAAATATTACTTTTTAAAAAATGTCTAAACGTCTGGCCAGAATGAACAGAATAAAGTTAGCTTTGTAGAATAACTGTGGTTCACGTACAGTTCTGTACTTTCAATGACTGGCACACCAAATTTTGGTACGCAGTTTTAGTGCTACAAAACAATTGATGCCTTCAAGCAAAACAGGTTAGTACCCTTTCCAAGCTGTCTCTCTTTAGGCAGCAAAAGGACGTCCACATTACGATGCTCTTCCAGTGCAGCAGTCAGAATAGCTCCTTCTCGGCTGAACAAAAAGACCAAGGGCACTGTGATGTCGTCTGTAGACTCCCCATCTCCCACCATCTGGAACAGAGGTGTCTCAGCACTGCTGCTGTCCTCTCGCTGGTCTGAAGAAAAAAAAAAATTGCCAGAAGACTGCCAAAAAACAAACAAACAAACAAAAAAACACCCAGGAAGAAACTGCTTGTATTGCTGGCTACTTGAACGACTTGAATAAGTTTACCTATGAAAATGATTCCAATGGCCCCTGCCTCCTGTAATCGTCGGGCTTTGGCAGCAAACATGCAGTCTCCTCTTAGGGCCAGAGCTATACGTCCCTGCAGCTCAAACGTATTGTCTATGTGTCCGCAAGCTGTGTACGGAACAGTCTTCACTATACTACCCTTAACCTGGAAGATACAGAGAAACAGAGAAAAGGGAACAGAAATGAAGGATTAGGAGTGTTCGTTAAAAATGTATCTCACTATAGATTTTTTTTTTTTTACCATTTTTCCACCAACATAAATTTGACGATATTTAAAAATATACATTATTTTGTACCTGCTTTCTGTACTGAATACCATTTTTACTGTCATTTACTAATGGTACATAAACACCACACAACAATACATCAATGATAATGCCTGAAGAAAAACAGGTCTTGTTGAATTTATTAAAATTGGAATAAAAACAAGTTCAACAAAAACTTGACATTCAAGTTTGCTTTTATGCTAATTATGTAGTATTAAAAAGCACCAATACCCCATCTGACAAACACAATTCCCTTATATACGGAAGACCAAAAGTCAGTCATTTCAAATCCATGTAAATCTGCACAAGAAAGAAAAGTTCAGCATTTGTAAATAAATTATTCAGTTTCGGTTCAATTTTGCACAAAGATGCTGGGAAAATATTTGCCAAAAATAAATATGCATGTGCACTTCCTGTTTTTGTCTGGCAAGTACTGTTGCAAACAGTAGTGTCAGTGAAATGTATGGCTCAAATGTTCTGCTCTACTATAAATACGATGTTGTGGCGAAATGTGTTCAGTTTCTGTTTTGAGCCACGTCCACCTTCCTGAAGCCAAACTATCTTCACGCGAGTGAGAATACCCCATGTCTGGCTACCAGATCTACAGAAACGGAGAGTGCAGTTATAGTTTGTTAGTGAGCTTTCTTCACTCTCTTTCTCCGTCCATAGCAGCGCATCCATAGCCTGTTAACTTTCCTCTGCTAAACGGAGCGCGCAGCAGCCTTCAGGCACATGCGCACTAGTACAACTCTCAAACCACGCTATGATCGAAACGTGTCCTACTATTTTACACTAGTTACTACAGAAATACTTGATAATGCCAGCTGCCTCATCGTTAAAACAATGTCAATATTATTGTAAATGAGACATATCACACAAACCCTATGAAGGATTAATCTAATATGATGGCATTAACAATCATTAATATTTATTCACAAACATTATCTAATTTAAGTAATTCCTGATATTGCTTACCCCATATTCCTGCTTTGTGAGGTCCATTCCAAATTTGGCAGGTCCAGCTGTTAGTACTGTTCGACCCAAAAATGGGGGAGAGATTAGCTGTACAATAAGTGGGACCACCTCATCTTCTTCAGGCGTATGCCTGACCTCAGCTACCAGCTTCACTCTGTACACACTTCTCTGAGAATCCTTCATAGAAAGAATGAATGTGCAAATAGAGTATGACAAAAGGCATTTATGAGAAGTATACTTAAATATAAATATTTAACACCAAGTAAAATTAATTCACCTGGGTCCCTGAAGCGCTGCTTGCTGCTGTCATGTCAGTAAGAGGAGTAAGAGAGATGCCCATACTCTTCAGGAACTCCATTGGTTCCATACCAGTGTCATGAAGAGGCAACTCAATTCCCCTGTGGAGTTAGATACAGACAGTGTAGATCTTAAGAAATCAATGTGATATTACAGCTGGTTTGGAAAATATTTAACTCGGACCAAAAAACATGTTTCAGGCCAAGTTTAATGACTACTAACATTTCATGGTCTCTGGTTTGTAACTTCTTAAAATGTCGCTCCATGCGATTATTATGCACATTATACTCAATTCTTATAAAAACTATACTGCCTGTGTGGTACCTGATGGACCGCCCACTCTGATACAAATAATTTGCCCACACTGATCAGCTAATACATGCTTGAATGCAATCAAAAGGCCAAACTACTGCTTAAAATTAAATAGGGTACCTGATAGGAGAGGTGTGGGGTGCTCTGCCCACCCCTGTGAGGTATTTATAACTATCCCTGATGGTCTTGGCAAAGGAAGGATTATTGGGGAACAAAGTCTGAGCACTAGGACAGGAATATGTAAACAGGTCCTCCTCTTGAGCAGTGTATGGATCCTAAAAATATTTCAAACATTAATTCAAGCAAACCAAAACAACGAAGTCAGTAGGTATGCACTAGTATTTGGAACAAAGTGACTGGCATGCTGCTGGTAAATTGCATCTTGCAGAAATTATCCACCTACAGTATTTTGAAATTAAAAAGTGTAAAATGCAACACAAGGAGTGGGCTATGTCTGAAGACTGGTCAATGGCCTCACTGTGTTGTTGCCTTCACAAGAAGGCTGTGCAGTGGATAGAGAGACTGGGAGAAGGTGAGCTTCAGTGGTGAAGATATAGTCATCAATATCAAAAGGCAAGTGATTCTTCTCGGAGAAGAGCAGGTAGAGGTACTTAAACATCTCTGCCAGGAAGAAGGAATCCATCCTGGAAATACAAGAGATGTTAAACAAAAGCTGAATGGTAAAAACAGAATACAAAGCATACATACTTAGAATTTTTGTATGTTATACCTTGTCATTGTTTTTTTTTTGTTGTTAGATTTATTAAAAAAAATCATCCATGCATGTTTTTTCAAAAATAACTGGCCTATGTGACCCAGATGAGGACATTCAGTATTTTGCTGAAAGTGTCCTTCTGAAAGCCTATCTGCTCCTCACCTGTCCTCATGTGTGCCTGTCCTTACGTCCTGTACTGCAGCAAAGCCACAAGGGACGCGTGCATGAACATTGAGCTTCTCCACTATTGATTGTCCAACCTTCAGGTAATACGGGTCACCTGTAGCCTGAGATTGAGAATTAAAACTGTACTGAGCCACTTGTAATATGTACAATGCTGTGTCACACTTCATAAGGTCCAAACTGTATGTACCTTGTAAAGAAAATAAGTGCTCTCAGCAAACTCTGGTCGCAAGGGGTGTTGTCCCCAGTGGACTCTGAACTCAGTTGTGAAAGCCTGTTAGAAGAACATACACATTTTATGGATATCCAGAAGAGTTGCGGGAGATAATCTATTCATTAAAGTGGCATACTCGTAAATGCATGCACCACGATGATTAAATTAACGGTTAACTATTACCTCAGGAAGAAACTTATGCTGCTTAGTGACTTGATAAAGCATCTCATGGGTTTCTATGGCAGGCTTCAAATCTCCCCTTAGAACCTGCAGGTCAAACAAATTACAAGTTCATAAACTTTTGCTCATCTACCATCTCTTTGGCCTAGTCCTTTCAATTAAATTTGAAGTCCATATTAAGTGCAGTAAGGATAAAAATCTCACCTGCAGTCCAGGAAAAAAGGCCAGTAAAGAGTCCATCCAGCTGCGCACATTCACTGTGGGGTTGTGCATGTGCACATTGCGCAGTAGAGGAGGCTGGCTGATATACTTCATAATGGCACTGTAGTGCTATTAAACATATAAATAGTCATACATGAGAATTAAGCAGTGCTATTCAAAGTACACATGCACAATTAAAGCAATCATTTAAATGAACCTTAAATAAGTTAATGTGAAATAAGAAGAGGTACTCACAGTATTGAACCTTTCAAGGTACACATTGTCTCCCAGCAGAATATATGCCTTCATCAAGTATTCATAGTAGGAGTCTATTCCAGCACCAACACCACTATCTATGTGAAGAAGCAGTTATAAGAGACCATTAGAGTATGAGTGACACAAAAACCTATAGTTAATGTGTGAGTAGCAAATATCTTCTATGTAACATCAGGGGTGTCAAGCCTTCCTCAGAAACAAGATTACAGATCTCTGTTGCACTCAACAAGCGTTGTTTAACAAGCAGTTGTGGTAGATATGCATGAGGCAGTCTCACCTCTGCGGACCCAGTCTCCATTATGGATGTTGATGACTGTGCCCATAAGGTCACTTCCCCTCTGTCTCTTCTCCCAGAGGACATCCAGGGCTTTCCGTGCATGTTCCTGTTGAGAACCGAGAAAATTCAGATATACGGTTATATAGAACACAAAATAATTACAATTTTATGATTACAATTTAACCAAGTGTGCTAGTTTGTATTAAGTAATTGGAAGGCCATAATTTAAAAAGATTCAACACCTCAAACACTGAATCCCCAGACAGTCGGCTGAGTGCCGCAAACTCCAGGATCATGGTCCCAGCACAGGCTGTGCAGGTGTCTGTCTCAGTGCCTGTGCGTGAGAGAGGGTTCAAAACCCCATAGCGTAGGTTCACCTACAGATATAATGAAAATACACATTTACCATTTTTCTTGCTCATAACATTGGTTCAGTGTGTCAAACTGTTCAAAATTAAGCATAGAACATAGAAATACTGTTTAAAAGTAAAATACCCTTGGATAAGGAAGGCCACTGGTGGTATTAAAGGCAGGCAGCAGGCGGTAGCCCAGGTCTTTGGCCATGTGGAGCAGCTCATCCCTGTACCACTGCATCCTCTCTCCTCGCTGCTTCAGCAGATCAGCCATCACATGTGCCCCCAACAGGCCACTAACAAAACAGAATGGCAAGACTTTTACCTTAAATGTAAATCTTTTTATTCAATCATATTTGCCTCATCATAATTTAATTTCTTGTGCAAATTAAGATATAGTGTACATTACCCCAGAACACGGATGTTAGTCTCAAAGACAGAAACAACCACGTCATTGTCCAGTCTAACATCTCTAACAGTCTTTTTCACAGCTTCCTCAAAGTCTTCCATTTTATTTAGCAGCTGTGCAGGAGAGAGGAGTACATATCAAACCAGAATATCATTGGTACAACATAATCAAAATTATGAGTTAAATGTAGGACTGTAGCATTTGTCTCAATGAACTCACCACTAATGTGTCTAAGGTGTCAATTAGAGTCAATGAGAACCTGAAAGGGAGAAATGTGGGCAGGTGAATCAATTCTTTTCAATATGCACTTTGTTTGATATTAATTTTTCAGTACATCTGCATTGTGTGAGTAGTGTAGGCATTCTGCTTTAGTTTCTTTGTTGCTTTAGCTTCTTCATTCTGGTCTACAACACTGACATTAAAAGGGTATTAAAAGCAATGTAATATAAAAAGCCAATTAAAAATGTGTATGTGTAATTCAATTCAAATGTTGCACACAACACTATTAACATATATATGCACATTCAACTGCCATTCTTGAAGGCAGAATCCTTAAAAACAGCTGACTCAGCAATTCACCAAGCATTTTCATAATACACAACCTGCATCACAACCAGATATTAAAGTCTGTAACATGCTCAGTAAATCTGCAAAAGACTAATGACAATCTAGAAGATGCATTTCCATGAGAAAATGCAATGTGTGATTGTGGTTGCTATGAAACCAGTGTTTGGAGACACTTTTATGGGCAAAAAAAATCTTCTGGTTTGTTCGCCTTTTTGTCCGTTCTTGGCGTGCATACATGTATAGTCACTGTTTATCTCTCCGTCAGACATTTTAAAGGTCTTTTGACCGTACTCTTTTTCCCCAATATGTTTGAGGTCTCTTGACCATTAAAAAATACTCTTGATCAACCGATCACAATGTTTTATACAAGTGCACAACAACAGATATTAATGAATGTTTTGATGTTGGAGCAGTTCCAAAATTCAGCAGTCAGTGGTAATGCAATTTCACAAAAAAAGCCATCAACAAGTACAATCTCCTGACAATACAGAAAGTTTTTTTTTTAGCAGTTGGTCAGAGTTTACAGTAACCACACTCTGCTCATAACAGCTTGTCCCATTATTGATTGTAATGTTCTCAAATCATATTGTCCAGTACTAATACTTAGGAACTTGTCTTATAGTGACACTGTTTGATTGGGTACAGGTCATTGACTAATGAATATTTTTGCAAGCAAGGCTCTTATAACAGGTTGGGCAGGTGCTGCCCACATTTTAAAAATCTGACCTGTGCATCACTACTGCCTTGGCAGGATTATGCAAAAGATCATGCACAGTAAATAAGAGGTGCATCATGCAGAGCAGTTTTTCCCCTAACACAGGTCTGAAGACCCAATGCCCTGCAGAGCTTCAGCTATTCTACCTGCATACCTGATCCAGCTTTTGGCTAATTATTAAGCTGGACTGGGTGTGCTGAATGCAGAGTGTACATGCAGGGCAGTGCATTGCCGGGAGTGAGTTTGGAAGGCACTGATGTAGACTGGAGATGAGGATTGCAAGGTCAGACTTACTTTCCCAGAGAATCGTCAATGTCACCACGATTTGGTTCCAGCCCTCGAACTCTGCCTCTGCAGCTCAGAGGCATCAGCTCATCCGCAGGGTATGCATATTTCTGGAGCAAGAGAACAGTGAATTTTCTCACACAGAACAAGCAAAGTCAGTCTAGAAATCGCAAGTCTTGTGAAATAAGTGAAGCCTGTATTCAGCTGAATAACAAAAGTAACTGGAATTACATACCATGTAACTGCCATACGCATGATCAAACATCTCCAAAATTTGTTCCCTAAAACACAAATGCACAGCACAGCTTAATAGACCAACTCAAATAAGTGGATACATAAAAAGTCTTCATAGTAACTGAGACAAGCTCCAACAGAATCAACAACTGAACTATTTAAAACATGTCAGCCAAAAAGTCCTAGCACGAAACTGGAAGAGGAATACTTTACTATAATAAAGCTGCACTGATGACAGGAAAATGAAAACATCTCTACAATCACATTCCTCATCTTCTCATGACAAAATAAATCAGAGACTCAAACAAAAAGAACAGTGTACTCATGCAGTCTGCACAGTGTTACAGGTGATGTGGAAAGAGGTTTAGCATTTGCATAAATCTTAATTATCTGTGCTGTGCATTAGAGGTTTCACAATTCAAAATTTTAGGTACAATGTATTTATTGATTCTGAGCAATGGTTTTTATTACAGGGATCAGTTCAGCACTGACAGACAACAGAGAGACAAATGAGAGACCCACTGAAGAGACAGAACAAAACAAAATCCTGATGAAGGAATGTACACTTACCTGCAAGGTAGTCATTTGTACTTACCTCATCCTTTAACAGTGTATAAGGGCTACAACAGAAGTGGTCCACGGCACAAGGTGCACAATGGGCTAATGGTTTGGGTGTTTGGACTTACCATTTATCTTAGAAACTTTTCACATTCTCAGCACTTTGCCTGTCTTCCCCTACCCTCAGCCAAACTAGGGATCAATAACTGTGAGCCAACATGCCTAACCAGACCTTTCAAACACTGATTCTCCAACCAGGCAGTCACACATATTGTGGACATTCTTTTCGAAATCTTTAGACTACTCTCTTAGTCTCTCAAGATAAGAAATATTCAAAGATTTTGGTTCAGTCATTGAGCAAAATCATGTCAGTGAAATACTGTTTTTGGATGAGAATGATCTCAAGCACAATAATGTTGGTGAAATACTGGTTTTGAATGAGAATGATCACAATTTTTCTAAGCAAGCACAATCATGCTTGTGGAGACTTGTTTGGGTGAAAGCTCTCACCAAAGCCCTCAACTGGTTAGTTCCATATCTGGCTTGTGGCTGATAAACAGGCTGTGTTTTTATTGTCAAGTCGGTTTTATTGTCATGTTGACCATATATACAGAGCACACAGTGATGGAAGACAACGACCACGGTGCAACACAAGAACAAAAAACAGAACACCACAGACCACAAGTGCAGACAAAAGTGAGAAAAAAACAACACAATAGCCAGGACAAGACAACCTTTAGTGCAGGCAGAGAGAGTAGAGCTGGATGAAACTTACCTGATCTGAGTCTTTTCTTCAGAAGACATGGTTTGACCATCCTGAGCAATGACTCCACACACAAAGCCAAGAAGGAATAAAGCTGTCAGCACCATGACAAAAGCTGTAAACCTCTGTGTGCCTCTCTCCAGTCTGCTTCCCATTAAGCTTTCAACCCAGGACTGCTCTCTCCTCACCCGGTTCTTCTTCCGACACCAGACAACAGAACACGGGGCAGAGAGGACGTTTCTGCTCAAAACAGTCCCTACTACTGACAGATGAAGAGCCAGGTAGAGTGTACCATCTCAGACACAGACGAAAAAGTGCAAAACAACGTGAGCTGGCCTAAAGAGCTGTCTTAAGAACCGTTTTGTGCAAAACCGATGCTTTTTCGTACAGTTACAAAGCTTAATTTTGAACAAATCCGTTGTTTAAGGTAGTCTAAAGTGAATATTACTGACTGTGATGAGCAGACAGTGTTTACAAATTTCAGCCCTGAAACTGTCTAGCCTCGGCTGCTACAGACCAGATCAGCTACTCGGACATTCATAGCTAAAAGCTAAAACGGCTGGATTTCAAGTTCTTCCGAGGAGTATTACGGTGTCTTCTACTCGTCCAGGTCGACCTCGAGAAGGACTCCATCTCAGCTTTGTCTAGAGAAGCATGTTGTTCCGAAATAACGCGTTTCCAGGGCCCTAAAGCTCAGTAAATACACAACCAGCCACCAGCCGGGCCTGGGTGTGTCGTCATCAAGGGGCGGTGGCTATTCATACACACACACTATACATAAATATATACAGTACACACACACACACACACACACACACTATTTTGTATTGCTATAGTTGCTATATAAGCGATCTTTTTGCACTTTAGTTTTTTCTCCAATCCTTAAAGGGCAGCTAGTCCACACAAATAGATACGCCCCTGCGCTCTCTTTTAAGTTTTACTACATTTGTGAGTCACTGACTCGCATGATATATATTGTGTCTGCATCAGCAACCATTACCTCTGTAAACAAAATGCAGTCTTTCTGCACTTTAAGTCCCTATCATTATTAAGACAGCTGGTGCCCACAAAGAGATAATATCACTAACTCGCATTATATTGTTTTTCTGTCAGTCTCAACAACATTTACCTCAGTAAACAAAACGCAGTCTTTCAGCACTACTGATTCGTATCATTATTGACTAGCCCATTACCTCTTTTACATGTGTATCGTTTTATTTGCTATTGAGGTTTCTGAAGAAATAACCCCCTGACCAATGAGAGGAGCGCGTGTTTGAGCACATGACTTTAAACATCATGCTTCCTCGTTGGAAATATCCTGTGAAGCCGTCTTGTGTGAGTAGGCAGCTTCTGTTTATCGACTGCACACGAAGGCTTGACTTTTTTTTTATTAATGGAGAACATTTAAACCTAAGATTGGTTTTGTAGGCGTTTTCGTACTGAAGGACTACAACTCCCAGCAACCTGGGGACCCATAATAAACAGCTACGTCATAATGTAACGGCACGCTGCTGTTTTGTCTGTCTGGTTAAATAGTGTCAGGGTAGCTCCGAGGGAAGTGAAGCTCTCAGTTTTTCATATCTGAGCTATATTTTAAACCATATAACACACACCTAGTGTGCTCCACTACTGCAGAAAAACAGTGTCACCAGCAGAAGAAGGTGGTTCTTCAACTGTCCACAGTAAGTCACTGTGATTTTCTTTCTGTGTTTAACTGCTCATTTGTCTCTTAGAGACTATAAATATACCCCATATAGACAAAGGTTTCGGGACACTTGATCATAACACAAACATGGACTTTAATGACATTCTCTCTCACTCCTCTGACTCACGCGCGCGCGCGCGCACACACAAACAATATATTGACAAAAGTATTGGGACAGTTCTACAAACAAGGACTTTAATGACATTACTTTTAAATACACAGACTTTAATATAGAGTTGGTCCCCCTTTGCAGCTATAACAGTTTCCACCCCCTTTGGAGCATCTGTGGGAATTTGTGTCCATTCATTCTGTAGAGCATTTTTGAGGTCAGACACTTTTGACGAGAAGGCCTGGCTGGCGATCTCTTCAGGTTTATCCCTAAGGTGTTGGATGGGGTTGAGGTCAGGGCTCTGCGGCCAGTCAAGTTCTTTATGGAGCTTGTTTTGCGCACCGGGGCACAGTAATGCTGGAGTAGAAAGAGTTGACTTTTTAAACCACACATATTTGTGAAATGTGAAAATGTAATATAAACTTTAAATATGTTTCTGACAAGGTCTAAAATGTAAAAAAGTTTTTTATTTTCTTTCTACTGCATGTTCTTCAGCCAGAATTAAGTTAATATACACCAAGAGATGGATTACATTTTGAAAAGTAAATAGAAGATAAAAACCTGTTGACTGCCAACAGTTGCTCAGATAAGCTCATATTCCTTGATATCCACACACTCCCCCAAAGCACTATTTGCACTTTTGATTTCCTATAGGGCATGATGGAAAGACTCATTTGCTCACTGTGTGGGTTAAATCATGCAATTGCATTTCAGCTCCATTTTTTGCATGCAAAGTATGTTTATTTGTTTACCAGTAGGACATAAAAAAACACTTGAACAAAAGAGGCACAAAACATTCGGCTGACATATAATTAACATGTTTATTTATTTTATTTATATACATGTAGTTGTTTATTATGCCCCCAGTCTCTTGAGTGTCTTTCATTTGCTGTTCTTTATTTGAGCCCAACCCGACTGTGTGGTACATAATACATTCCATACATTTTGTGTGTTCAGATACAATACAGACTGCATTAAATGTTCACATTGCAGCACTGCTGGTGACTTGGCAAAACACCTAAACAGAGCCGCTGTGAGAAATCTATTGTCATTTCTTGTGTTCTAGATTTTCTTTTGCTGTAAGTTGATCTTATTCTTTTTTCAGACTGTTTTTCAGTTATGCTTTCAGATGCCTTCTCTCATTTGTAAAAGTACTTTTCCTTGCTTTAGTCTCATCGTTTTCTTACGTCACAGTGTACCAACCGTAGCCATACAATAATTGCTAAAAGATAAAACAGGAATTTTAAGGGCAGCTCTACAGACTAGTGCTTCATATGAGATCAGGGTGAAAACCACAACAGGATAGCACAAAATTGTTGTTACCAGTTATCTGTTTGGACTTTAAGCAGATATGAAAACATCCAAGGCCTGTCCTTCATTTTAATTTGCGTAAAGGCCTTCAGAAAGAGAACGCACCTGCTTGTGTTTTGGCTCTCCTTAACATATCTCAGTTTTTTCCCATTACAACAAGGTCATACAGTGATTCCTTGTCTCTCTGCTTTCAGATGTATTTTGAAGGATCCAGCAATGTCACGTTGCTCTTTGACTTCTGGAATGTGCACGAACCTGGAGGTAAGCCCAAATCCCCCAAAATATCCAATATAAGCCAACAGACATGTCCTGTATTTGCTGATCCAAATATTTCTCCCCTCTTTGGCTTATGTTATTTTGGATAAAAGATTGAATCTGTTGGAACTCAGAAACGCTGTATTTCTTTTTCTATGCTTCCCTGTGCTTCAGTTTCAGTAACAGTACTGGGTGTTTATCAGTAGTCTAAACTTGTGACGTCATGAATAGGGCTGGTGTAAAATCTAACACAGCTTCTTATATTAGTGATTTAAATTAACAATACGCATGGCAGTGCTGGTAGTTCTTATGGACCCATTGTACCTGTAGCTTTTCACAGCTTTAAAGTCATGGAAGACTGGTCTGACCAGTTTCACAGCTGAATGACTGTTGACTATGTAAGCACTTAACCACAGGAGAAATTGCTGTCTCATAACCCATGCGAGGTCACTGCAGTCAACCATACTGTGGGAACTTCTAAAACAAGTTTTACTCTATTACTAGACACCACACAACCACATGGAGTAGTAACGCCAAAGGCACATGCACTTTCTCTTTTGTCTGTTTCATTTGTGATCATGATCATACAGTGGCACCTTAAAGAGTTATCTAGGCCCACACATACTTTGCTGTGGTTCCTGGAGGCACACCTTTTCATATTTTCACTGCTCCCAAGACACCTGATCCATCTATTATCTTCATTACAACACCTTACTGAGATGAACTGGGATTATTAAAAAAGAGAAAAAACAAACATGTCCAGGATAGTGAAGCTTGGGAAGCTAAATATGAAGTGTGTCACAGTATTTTTTATAACCTGCACAGCATTGTTAAGTACCTTGATGCATTTTATGCCTTTTGAACGTCAAGGAACATTGGCTTACATTGTAGATTGAAATTGATTTTAATGGTTTTAGTTTTTAAAAAAATCCACTTTGTACTTCCTGACTTCATATTTTGACTGCAAGTTTCACAACCTATCTTTAACCTACAGGGATGGTTCTGTCAGTTGTTGTAGTTCTGCTGCTCACAATATTGTACGAGCTTCTAAAGGTGTGGAAGACCACCCTGGCAAAGCAGTCTGAGCATCCTCCGGTCTCTTCAATCGACAAAGCCTTTCCCCAGGCTCCCCCGTGTTTCTCCCCAGAGCTGGAACATCCAGACGGCACTTCACTAGCTAACAGTCCCTCAGAGATCTCTTTGGCTCCTACTGAGAATACAACTACCACTGCTGTCATCACACCTGCCATAAACAGGTGCGTATCTATACCTGCATCAGTAGAAGGGCTGTATTATATAACACTGGTAAATTAATTTTGCTTTAGAGATATTGCCTTTTAATAAACTGAAAAATGAAATAAAAATAAACAGAACAATAAATCAATAAATGAGATGGACCATTAAATTGTTTTACAGACTTGCTGAAGAAAACAATGTTCAGTTCAATCTGATTAAAAATTCAAGCTGATTTTTTTTTTGTGGATGAAATCAGTTATTTTAAACCACATTTAATAAAACAGTTGGGACTTTTAGTCCCAATTTGTCATTTTATTTGCATGTTGTCTAAAAGAACTGCATTCTGAGCAATTTAAGCAGTACAACTCTTATCAAAAAGTTATTAGAAAAACATTATGACTATGTTGGCTGTGTCTTAGTGGTGAGATCACTTCCTCTGATGTCTTGCTGTCTAAATATGTTATGAGGTATATCGCAAAACTCACTATTGAGCAATATAATCACAGTACAGTCCTAATTATGAAGCCTTAGAGAGCCTAATAGGTTAATACTAATCACAATAATTAGACTAATTCAATCCTATGTGTCTCTCCTCATCTTAGGTGGCTTCATCACAGCCTCCAAACAGGCCTACACATTGTGCAGGTGGTCCTGGGCTACATGCTAATGCTGTGTGTCATGTCCTACAACATTTGGATTTTCTTCGGGGTCATCTTGGGATCTCTGTTGGGCTACTTCCTCGCTTTTCCTCTTCTCAGTCACATGAAGTGACAAACCTGGGGATAAGAAAGCAAGATACAAGATAGTTGTATTCTTTTTTAATCGTTTTATTCCGGAGTGGTGAACTACACGGAACGTGGGAAAGGTTGGATTTCATTGTAGGAACACCAGTCTTTAACCTCACTGCTAAGGTAGACTGGATACTGTTTTTACCATGAAGTGTGCGAAGTTGGGGTGTTTTCAACAATGTAAGGTGTTTGACAATGGAGACCTTTTGTATTTTTAGGAAAAGTGCTCGGATACAATACAGACCGCATGAAATGTTCACATTGCAGCACTGCTGGTGACTTGACAAAACACCTAAACAGAGCCGCTGTGAGAAATCTGTTGTCATCTCTTGTGTTTAGATTTAAGGTTTTAACTTACTCTCATTCGAACCAGGCAGTTAGTAAGTACATGATGATTGTGTACCATGTCAGGTGAGCTGTATGATTAGTGGTTATCTTAAGTACATGGTGTCAGTCTGGCTGGGACATGTGATCTGCTGTCCAAACAGTATACCTGCACTGTTCAGCCCTGTTAATGTGGGTTTTTTTTTTAGCAAAGGAATATTTGGTCTGTATCTGCAACATGAAGGATATATTTGAGTGATCTGTAAGGTTGGAATTGCAGCTGTCCCTCTGTTGGTTGATTTTGGTCGACTTCGTTCATTGAGGTTATAGCAGTTCCAGACTCGTGACAGATGTCATATGAGTCACCTTTTCTCTACTGGAAATAGGGAAAGAAGTTCTGAAAATCATGTGGCCTTAGCTAATGTACACCAGCAATACTTTTTTAAGTGCTAATATGAGAGAGAGAGAGAGAGAGAGAGAGAGAGAGAGAGAGAGAGAGAGAGAGAGAGAGAGAGAGAGAGAGAGAGA
>JBBPDC010000023.1:8365611-8394103 GCA_037974485.1 Hemigrammopetersius urotaenia
GTGTGTGTGTGTGTGTGTGTGTGTGTGTGTGTGTGAGAGAGAGAGAGAGAGAGAGAGAGAGAGAGAGAGAGAGAGCTCTGTCCTTGGACTGTGTCACAGGGAGGGGCCCCTGAGCATTGTCTCTCACGTCTCACTGTTCCTCAAGGACAGCCATGCACAGCCACAACAAGGACAGTTTCTCACACCAAGAGCTATATCTTATACATTCAAACTCCATGTACATAATAAAATATTAAATGGTGATATAATTTGCCCTGATAAATATATGGTATTTATGGTATCTATTCATCAACAGTGACAGCTCAATTATAAAGATGCAGTCTCAAGGAAAAAATAGCAACTAAATATAAACCATTTGGCCGCTGTGAAGTGTCAAATAGAAGAGATGGTCTTACTGGAACTTCCAATATATTGGGCCAGAATGAACAAACAGTGTCTCCGCAGCAAATGTTATAGAAGATTTTCAATATATACACTTTAAATATATGTAAAATCTGATTGGCTGAACCACATTTGTAGCTATTGTAAAATACGCAAATATGACAGCACATATCAAATTAATTGAATTTCTTTATTAATCCCATTGCGTTATACTGCAAAACAACCATAGCACACTGTTAATGTCAGTGTGCATTATAATGTATTTTGATGTATTTCCTATTGTATTTTTACTATCTAAAAAAAGACATTAAATTGCACCTAACATAACCAATGTTAAATTCATTGCAGTGCCAGATCCGTCTTTTATAAAATTCAGGAACTAATTTAAACCATTTGGTTGATTTAAAATGAAACATAAACGTCTGAAAGTAACATTGAGCAGGGACATCCACGACAAATGATTTTGGTTTTAGTGCATCAGATTTCATTAGGTGGTGAAAATCATCTACGGTTGGATAAATGGCTGTCTCTTTAAGTGAACATCTTCAGAGATGGAGTGAAAGTGGGTCATGGTATGAGAACTGAAAGCCCCAGGGGACCTGTGGACAGTGAAGGGTTAAATGCACAGACTAGTATGAGAGAGTGGAAAGGTGGGGGTGTTGGGTTCATACAGACTATTGCACTCAGTTCACCCAGCGTTCAATACATACTAATGTAGCTCAATTCAGACATAGATGTGTATACTGTTATATATAGATATACAGGTATACTGTAGTATTGTTGTACAGTAGTGTTGTACAGTACACTTTCAGCTAACTTACTGTTTGTCATGCATTGAAAATGCACTTCATAATATAGTTAAAATAGTTCTGAATGCTCATTTTTATTATCTTAGTGCAACAGGATTTTACCCCAGGTCATTTTAAGGAAATGTTATGAGGATGTTCTTTATTAAACATTAACTAACAGTAAAGGGCAGCTATTCTATTGTTTTTAATTTTTGCTGCTCTTTGTTTCTGTTCACTTTCTGCCATGACAATGCAAATTTCACACCAGTGGGACTAATAACGGTTTATTCTATCTTCTAGTATTGATATGACATGGGGAATTTGCTTCATATTTTATTAGAATATTTAGGATTATATCAGATAAAAACACTGAGTCTATCAGCACAACATTACCAGGGTTTGGACAGATACAAAGCTTGGGTGGAATGGAATGGTTAGATGAGAGAGCATTTTCCTTGTGTGTGCGGATGGGTGTGTCTGAGCATCTCTGTGAAAACCTCTGCACCCCTCACCCCCCTCATCTCTGCTGATACTCAGCTGGTCCAATCACAGTAGTCATTTCGTCAATAAAAAAATCAGTGTTAATTATTTATTGATTGTATCATGACCACACAATCATGTTAAAGAATAGCTTCTAAATTAATTAAAATTTTTTTTAAAGAATACGTTTTGGTGAAAAATTACAACACAAAAATGTCAGCACTGTAAATTTTAACTAAAACAAGATACCAACAGGCATAACTTTTTAAAACAGCTTAAACAACACCCCACTGAGAAAAGTGAATAGAAAGGTGACTATGATTAAAATGAATTAAAATGAATTAAAATTAAATTCCAGTGAGGAAAATCTGACTGAAATGAATGATAGATTTAAAGTAATGGTGTGATTACCTGGGGTTGCAATACCTTGGAACACCTTGGAATACCTTGGAATACCTTGGAACAGACCTGTTGTGATCAGCTAAGGTGTGACATGTGACAGACAGTGTTTTCAGTTATGTAAACATTGCCAAGATGTTGATACCTTTACTCGAATAACAGTTGTATTTATGCGCAAATGCGAGGTGATGATGTTAGACAATCTTTCTTTATAAAAAGTACTGTAATGTAAACTAATCTTTTGAAAGGACCGCTTGTTTTAAAATATGTGTTTTGTTAAATAAATAATAAAAAAAATACCTCACAGACATTTATTGGGAGTTGGGTGAATCAAGACATTCTTAGGATCTCACAAGCATAAATTACTTAAGGTCAAAATAATGCTGTCAAGACTGATGACAAGTTTCACCGTAGTTATTTTACTTAATTTACTTAATTTGTTGCAGTATAATTGCAATATATTAGGACTGAAGTTATTAAATATTTTGTATTTAATGTTCTTTTGTGTATTATGTCAATTACTGTGTAAAAACATTCAATTTTGGAATTCTTCTTTTCTACTACTACTACTACTACTGCTGCTGCTGCTGCTGCTACTACTACTACTACTACTACTACTACTGCTACTACTGCTAATAATAATAATAATAATAATAATAATAATAATAATAATACAGTAATTTGTTTCCCCACACAAGTTTGTGGTTCCATAAAAGATGGAATTACACTGTTATTCAGATCTTTTCTGTTTTTTTATTGCAGCCCTGCATGGCAGTATGTCTCTGTTACGTGTACTAATTCACACATACATTCAGTTGCATGATTGCAAGGTGTCAACAGCATCTCATATTGACACTGTGCCCTGAAGGGTCAGACACACATACAGACAGCAGGCTGAAGCTTCACTGAGAGATGCACAACTGACTCTGAGAACAGGTAACAGCCACACCGATTGCCTAGCTACTGGCTGACTCTGTTTAGACAACGATGAGTTGTTTGGTGGTATTACCAGGCAGAGGAAGAACAGTCTTTTCTCTTGCTGCTGCCCCCTTCTCATCCTTTTTCCTCTCAGCGGGTCTCTGGTGTTTGACTTTGAGGCAACCTCTGTCAATTTGTCTTCTTACACATGTATTAAAGGTTTGTAGGGAGCGGGAAGGGCAAAGACATTACCCCTAAGGTCCAGTTTGTGTAGTAACATATCTTGAAATGTTTTTTGTGTATTTTAACAGAACATAATCACATAATGGATAAAAATGAAAGACTGTACACAGAAAAATGAAAAGTGCCTGGTAATGGTGGTACTAGAGTAGTGTTTTCCAACCCTGGTCCTGGAAGCACACTGCCCTACACATTTTAGTACTTTCCCTGCTTTAACACACCCACTCTATCTCTGTAGGGAGTAGTTAATGTGCTAATTAGATGAATCGCGTATGTAGGGATCAGTGAAAACACTCAAATGTGCAGGTCTTTAAGACCAGAGTTGGGAAATATGGAGGCCATTTATTTTCTCATGAAATACTTATTTTACTGATATTTTGGTTGCCATGAATTTATACTATTTTTCAGCACAAAAATATGTGCCCCCCTATGTTATATTGATTGTCTCATTTCATAACCCATTCTGTAAAGAGCAGGAGATCATCACTCATGTTTTAATCACCCCAAATGTAGAGGATAAGCCATAAAAAGCAGATTATGTTAACTGGCTGGAACCCACACGTCTGCATCCACAGAATTATTCATATGGATTCTGCCTCACTGACTAAAAACAAAAGCAACTAGTAAGCTACACCAGAGCCGGATAGCAGTGCATTTTCCCCATAAAAACTTGAGTTTTGTAATGTAAATGAGAATAATACTTCTTGCATAAACAACATTAATGAGACCATATAATGCATCATACAGTTCACACAGGCTGTATATTTTCATTAAGCTCTGTAGCTTTATTTTAGACAGAATGCTAGAAGGATTGACTGTATCTGTCAGCAAATAATGTAGTGTAATTTGCAGGTTTGTGCATTCTAATGTTGTGAAAAGTGCTATAGCTTTTACAGCATACTGTGAAATTGACATCTAATAAATTACGTGTTGGGTTTCATTTAATAAAACATTGAATTATATAGTATATAATGCATGATATACATCAACAGCCCTTGCATCCTATATCGCTTAGAACATTTATAGTCCAATCCTGTGCCCTTTAAGATAGACCAGCATGAGAAAAGGAATGAGAGAAAGAGAGAGCGAAACAGAAAGAGAGAGATTGATGATGAGTGGGTCATAATGCATGTTTTGAATGCTACAAGTCCTTGACCAGTTTTGACCCTCAGCATTTTGTTATGTATATCTGTTCAGTTCAGAAAGAAATTCTGGGTATGAGAAAGAGGTGCACCAAAACAGACTGCAGGAAGACACTTAAATAGGCTATGCTGAGAAACAGCAAGCAATTAAGACACTGTTTAAAGGGTTTTGTTTAAAGGGTGATGAGAGCCTGCCCCAATTTCAAGTTATTGGTCAATAAATCTGAACCATCCACTGTTTTCACATAGATAACAAACCAAAGCAGGGTTAATCAGCTCATTTGGTCATTGGCCATAATTTGGCAAAGAGTAATGCCAGTAATACAGTAAGCAGCAGTTCTTCCAGTAATTTCACATGAGCCTCATTAACAGGCTCTATACAGGACATCAGAAATATGACAGACATGCTATGGATGCGTAGTGCACATACACTAACTCATTATTTGATTAGCTGGAAAGTGGCCTTCTTTCACATAAATGACTATTAATGACTGGAATAAATGCTTACTCTTATTCAGCCTTTAAACAGCTTGCTAATCTCTGCCATTCACTGAAACCTGCCTTGTCAACTATAATCCGCCAGCCAGTGCGAGCTGTATCAGCCAGTGGATGGTTTAACTCTGCCTCTCTGCAATGCTCTAAATGTCAGACAGCAAACACAGCCAGAGATTATTTATTGTAACACAGCAGCCAGATGGCTTGAGCAGCGATCAGGCTAATAGTGGCCTCACCATGCAAACACGACTGCCTCAGTTCAATCCCCGAATGATAAGATTACTTACGAGATTAAATAAAAGCGGGAGAGAGCAATAGTGAGAGGAATAGAGAGACTAGAATGAGAGAGTGCTGAAAAAAGTTCCACATGGAAAAATATCTGTAGTGAAAGAATGAAAGTCAAAATTCAAAGTCAAAGGAAACTTTATTGTCAACTCAGCTATAAACATGTATAAAGTGAGATGATTCGGCGTAAACTAATAAAAAATGTGCAATGCGGTACATGTATCTTTTTGGTGGGTCAGGTGAGGTATTCTCAGATGTGCATTCCCAGAAACCTGGTGTTCTTTACCGTCTATACTATGCAAGTTTTACTGAAGTCGATAAACATTCCTTTTATCCTCATTCAGAGAAAGATTGTTCTCACTGCACCAGACTGACAGTTGCTGAACATCTCTGTATGCTGGTCGTCATTGTGGGTGATGAAAACAAAAAAGAAGGTTCAAGGTTCTTAGGTTCTTTATTAGTCACATACACGGTTATGCAACATGACAGAAATGAATTATCGCTGTCATAAACAATATATAACAAAATTTTGTTCATACAAATTTCAGAGAATTACTTTTTGGAAAGAAGCATCAACAGCAAAAAAATTCACCTTAATTTAACCCAGATAAAAATCTTAATGGTCCAAAAATCTCAATATATGACCTTGTAGAGTACAGAGCAGTCCTTCTGTGCTATCACAGAATCAGCATGTAGAGAGAGAGAGAGAGAGTGAAAGAGGGACAGAAATACAGAGAGAGAGATGGGCTGTGGGAAGAGAGAGAGAGAGGGAGAGAGAGAGACACACACAGACAGACAGAGAGAAAGACAGAGTGGGAGACGGGGAGGAGACTGATAGTGAAGATATTGTCGCATTTATCTATGCTCTCTACATAGTTTTGTCTTTGGACATGGGATGCTGTTGTTTTTCTGTCCTTGAGCCATTTGATCTAATTCTTTCATGTTTTGCTCTCTCCGGTGCTGGCAGACATGAAGCGATGGCACCATGTGCTTGCATGATTTGCCTTTTTTGGCAGTTCTAGACCACTTTGGCTTTATACTTCATTTCCAAATGACTGCTTTCTATAGATTGACTAAACAATGCCATCCATCCCAAACTGAAAGTGTGCCTTGTCCCAAGACATTATTTAGCTTACTGTCCTTCAAAAGGATTACAGCTTTCTGCTGGATGGTGAAAGGACAGAAGTAACTGTCAATAAACTTGCTACTTGCTACATGTTAACTGCAGCAAAAGTATTCATAAGCCTGTGCAATCCTGTTAGTAGGCCTATCATGAAATTTAGCTGATACTTGATAAAGAATAAACAGAGTAATAGTGTTTTAATAACACAGTGTTTATTTTCTTCAGTTGTTACAATACAAGCCTAAAGTGTCAAAATTAGTGGCCTGCTTTCTGGATACTGTGAAGTGATATACCACATTATTGTGTATGTGAACACACTCACAAATGTCAGTTACATAGAATCGGGTGGAAAATAACAGATCAACTTTAGATTGTGATCATTTCAAATGCGTGTGATTATGCAATAACAGTCTAATACTCATAATAATTTTAGCTATCAGATATCTTTAGATTTCCTGAATTGCTGTGCAGGACATTTTTAGTGTACTGTCTACTAATGAAAATAATTTTGCAAATGACTTCTGTCTATAAGAGACAGTCCAAAAAAATGCAAAGCCTCTCAGACAATAAAAAGCAAAAATACCCTGTAAACATGTGTAAGTGCCATTTACAGGCAACTGAAAGATGGCTAACAGGGTTTTCATGTCTGTCTATGTGTGTGTGTATGAACAGGAGAGAACTGCTTTGATTTCATAAAGTGATGATAGAAAACACTGGAACTTTTTAAGATGCTGAGGACAGAAAAACAATGCATGCACTTAGTTTGCACCTGTGTCTGTGTATATATGTGTATAACAAGACAAGAATGTTAATTTGTCTCTCCAAACCAAGTATTAATGCCATTCCTGCCAGCAGCTGAGCGAGAGGGTACTGAAAAAACAGAAAAAGGAACTGAACACATGCCAGAGTTCTGAGTGTATACAATACACTAAATCTTTTTAAAGCATTATGATAAATTTTATATGCTTATCGAAATAATAGCAGCTCCATTCTGGAATATCAATAGTCAAAATCCCCATGACAGTGGCTTTGACAAGTCAAACAGAAAAGGTAACAAAACGCACTCTGTTCTTCACTTGCAGAGATTATGAATGATGTGATCAAGAAGGTGAAGAAGAAGGGGGAATGGAAGGTAAGACTCATTCATAAAGAAAACTAAAAGGCATTTGACAGTGCCACAGTATAAATTAGTCTAAGAATCAAATCTAAGACTCCTCAATACTAGCTCAAGGTACAGCTTTTCTCTCCAGATATCCTAGAAATGATATAAAAGTCAATGTTAAGTGGATGCATGGTGGCTCAATCCAGGGGGGTCGTCTTTGATGCTCTAACTCTATTCTATTAATGATATACAATGATATACAATTCTGGAAATATTTCGTGATACCAATCCTGATACTGAGACCTCACTCACTCATCAACACTTACTTATCTGGCCTACTGAATATTTAATCTGTTTCTGTCTCTTTAGGCTCTGGTGGTGGATCAGCTGAGTATGAGGATGCTGTCCTCCTGTTGTAAGATGACTGACATTATGACCGAAGGCATCACAAGTATGTAACCCTGCCCTTTTTATACCCTCATGCTTCCATACTTATATGTAGTAAATAAATAAAATAAGCATTAAAAAATTTTACAGTTTCCCTTTAAGGTTGCCGGTAACTGTCGGTTTCTGCCAAGTCAGTGTGATGTGTATGTCACTATTGGCTATAGTACAATCATGTCAGCGTTTTTTTGGCTGAAAGTGTTGAAACGCTGCTGGTTGTCGGCCATGAAGAGAGCTATTGGGGAAAGTAGCAAATGCAAAAAAGAAAGCAATGCAAAAAAACAGATCTGTCAGGCACACACAGATATGAGCTCAGGTTTACTATACCAGTGCATGTAACAAATGGGCGTTTTTAACAAATTTTTAACAAATTATATGAATTGTTTTTAGTTATAGCACTTATAACCAATCAAATAAATAGTAATTTTATAAACAAAAACCATGTGTTAGCTCTAAAGGTGCTAACCTTAAGTAATGCATACAATATTTTCTTATTATATGGACGTTCAAACAATATTGTCATGACTGAGGGTGCTAATCCTCCTGAGTCGTGACCTACCTCTGTGCATGGAGAAACCAGGGAGACAGGGATCCATGCTGCTGTGACTTTATTAACAAAAAATGAGAAACATAAACAGGCACGTGGGCCACCAGGAACACGAAACAGGAATCAGACTCAGGGTTACACGTGAAGCAAAACGAGACAAAAAATGAGACGATTTGCCGACAGTGTGTGTCACACAAAACGGAACTTAAATATAACACATAATCATTAGGCAAAACACAGACAGGTGATAACTAAAAACATGTGACACAAGTAGAACAGAACATGACACCAAAATAAAAGCCCTTAAAACAAGAACAGAAAACAGTCAACAAACTGAAAAGCCGAACCGTGACAAATATGTTCTTCACTTTGTATGCCTCAGTTTTGTAGCAGTCTACCAGGTCCTGCTGTAAAGTGCTGTTTTCTTTTGTGCAGACTGATTTATTATGTGCATTTCAGATGACTGTACTCTCGGTTGTGTGTTTGAGTGCAACTTTACAACTATTCACAGGAAATAGTGAACTGACAGAAGGCCATAATAGAATAGGAGAACTAGTTGTACTATCCCAGAAGTCACATCTATTATTGTCAATCGGCCATAACATGTTTGGTGCTCAAGGCATTTTGCAATGTTCCAAATGTAGCACTCATGCTTTGGGTTAATACAAAATTAGCACACTGTGTGTCCTTGTTTGATGGTTGGTGGTTTTTGCATGACCTCATACAGTATCTCTTTTGGTTTTTCAATCCTTTAATTATCACCTGCTATAGTCGTGGAAGACATAAACAAGCGGAGAGAGCCACTCCCCACCTTGGAGGCCATTTACCTGATCACTCCCACTGAGAAGGTATGAGCTAAAAGCACTTACACTCACAGAGCAACATCTTAGGAGTGTAAATGTAAATGAACAATAAATAAAGCCACCTGTAACACACACACACACACACACACACACACACATGCACACATACACAATATCACACATATTATGAGTCAGACTGATACAGCAAACATAACAGCCAAGCTCCATAGAGCTCGAGCTCAGAGCTGTACGTCTTTTCACACTCCCTATCTTTAGTCACTCAGTAAGGAGGCAGCCTGTTCGCACGGCTAACCCTGACCATATGTCACATGCTGTCTGAAGCAGCACATCACCAAACACAGTATTGACTAAACCCACGCAAAAGAACCTCCGATTTATATTAGCATGGCTGCTATGGTAACATGAGCACATGCATATATGCACATTTACACAAGCCTCATTTTCTTGTCACAATCTTTCCAGTCTGTGCAGACCTTAGTCGGCGACTTCAAGGATCCCCATTCATCCAAATACAAAGCAGCTCATGTGTTCTTCACGGACTGTGAGTATCAGAAAGAAAACACTACTACACACTAGTTTAGTACTACCCATGGGGTGGGAAATATGTCAGTGTTATTGTGATAATATATGACACTATATGTTTTATTGAGTATACCGTGGGTGATACTTGTTGCTTATAATTGCTTTTTAGGTCATTCACATATGCAGCCCTTAAAAACGAAAAGAAATTACAAATGGTATGCTGTGCATGCCATGCTGCATCATTTTGTGATAAGCTGATTTAAATGACTGCTGTGCAATAATGTGTCCCTGTAATTATACACAAAATAAAATATTTTTAGTCTCAGATGTTCATATGCTGGGAGGTCATTTAAAGCAGTGCTGAGTAGTGTTAATCAGTGTTAGGGAGAGATTGTCTAAACCCTGTGTATGGCTGACAGCTTGCCCGGACCCCTTATTCAATGAAGTGGTGAAAAGTCGGGCTTCCAAGTGCGTCAAGACCCTGAATGAGATCAACATCGCCTTTCTGCCATATGAGTCTCAGGTGAGAAACAATAAAAAAAATGGAGATCGAAATTTGATTCAGATAATTTTAAATTAAACTGACAAATGTAACTGAATTGTACTTAGGTTAGCAGCTAACCAATCTGAACTGGCTAAAGCTCACCCACCATTATACTTCTGTGAAATCCCAATCTGAATATCACACAAATAATGTGTAGAAAGTATCAAATGACAAAGAGGTCTAACACATATGAAAATTTCAGATAGCAATGCTCCACACTTCACTTCATTGTCCAGGTTTAATTTTCAACTGTGATAATTTGGCTGGTAACGCTGGCCAATACTGATAGTGTGGTCTCATTCATATCTGCAAAAAAAATGAGCTAATTTGATTGCAGACTGCAGATTGCAGAATTTGAAGTGGGGGGTCTGCTGTTGATGGGCCAACACCTTGGATCACCATTTTTTAAACAATATCACAACAGTACTAGCCTTAATAATAAATACAAACACAAACCACCATCATGTATTGAATATTGGGTACACACATTACTAGTGCTAAATTGGCTAGGACATGGATGCGTGGAGAATTAGTTAGAGTACAAAAGTAGGCATGGCAGTAAACAGAGCATTTCAGATAACAATGCAGTGAGAGAGGCAAGTAAAAATGAACAGTGATTGAGTCAGAGCTCATAGACGAGTCTGGCTTTGGTCAAATATATGGAGAGTTCCAGAATAACTATAAGAGAGGGGAGGTCTGTATGTGTGTGGGGGGGGGGACTGCAATGCATTGCTGCTTATGCTGTCTGCAATGATTAATTCAGTGGAGTCAGTGGTGCTGCGCTTTGCTCCTGGCGTGATGCTGCAGCTTTGCAACCTCACATTGTCCCGCCTCTTCAGAGCCATGCAATTGGCTGCCGCAGCATCCGCACCCACTGACTGCCAATCAGTGAAGGTTATGAGCGGGAGTCTGCATCGAGGGGAACCCATCTGCTGAACAGAAGGATAGTCATGTGACTGTGTACAGATGGGGGAGGGGGCTGGTGAAGGATCGGTGCTGTGGAGAGAGGGATGGAGGAGGCCTGCAGGAGAGAGGAAAGACAGATAGAGTAAGGAAAACAGGCAGAGCGAGGAGAGATATGGCAAGGAGGGGAAACAAAGACAGGAAGGAAAAGCTGTAGACTCACTCTGCCACCATGGGATTGACCTCAGAGTGAATCGCTAAAATCGCTGCACAGCCTGAGAGAAAGCAAGAGAGAGAAAATTTAACCACACCCCTTTACCAAACCCACCCACCAAATAAAACAAAACAAAATGTGTTTTCATATGTCTGTCAGTTAGGAGCTGTCAGCTAGTGCTGTGTTTGAGGTGCAAGATATGCATTGTGTGGATTTTCCTCAGGTTCAGTTGGTCTAGACATTCTGATGTAATAGTTTTTACATTTTCTCTCTCTTTACATTTTCATTATTTCATTATGATCTTCAGTGTACTAGTATCACAGCTGTACTTGGATCACAGCTTAAAGTCCAGGATTTTTTTCTCTTTTTTCATACTAGTCAGTTTAATTCCTGTGCATTTTAATATTATTTCTGTGAACACCCAGTCAAATTTTATAGCAGTTTAAAAATTAACCGCCCACAGCTATGCAAATTTGTCTTTGTGCAAGGACAAACCTGCGCCACGCTTGTCGACACTATATATGCATGCCATATGTAGACTTGTGTTTGTGTGTTTGTATCTTACAATAAAGACTTGTGTCCAGCATTATAATTATTTTAATGCTAAAGTTTGATTAAAAAAGCATGTTGACCTTATTTATTTTTCCCTGCCTGCAATTTTAAGCACATTTTAATTGTATTTTTATACCCCTGGACCATTGCAGTCCTTTTAAAAAGTAATAGCCGGTTGTGCTGACTATAATTGCATACTTAATTGAATTGCATTGTTTATTGCAATTGTTTATTTTTTGATGTTCTAAAGAAATAAAAGGAGCTTGGTACACACACAAACAGGATTATAATGTGTGACGTTCCTGTAATATACATGTACCATTTTGTGTGATGTGTTTAGGTGTTCTCTCTGGACAATCCTGATGCCTTCCAGAGTTTCTACAGCCCCCACAAGACTCAGATGAAGAACCCTGTGATGGAGAGGCTAGCTGAGCAGCTGGCCACTTTGTGTGCCACACTAAAGGAGTACCCTGCAGTGCGATACAGAGGGTGAGACACAGGGGTGATACTACACCGCACCCTCTTCCTGTCTTCTTTTGGTCAAACCAACCTGTTTGAAAAATACGCTTTTGCACTTTGTTTTGCTTGTATACTCTTTCACACCAAATCTGCACATTAGTCTAGTGCTGGGTGATGTGTGCTGTCTATATTTGGATGTTGCTTTTATCAATAACGCTCGGCTTTACACTGAACATTAGTTGATGTGTTGCTGCAGCCTTCTGCATTTGATACAATTCACCAGAAGGAAGACAGACAGGAGTTGTTATTCCATAAAGTTAAAGCCCAAGCTGCAGCTCCAACATGAACAATATGTTGACATTAGACCACAATACATTCACTAAATTCTCATGCCAATATTTAGTTTCATTGCAGTCCAGGAAAAGAAACTGTATTCATGAAGACCTTTTACAGGTGTTTTGGTACAAGTTAAGTGTTTTTTTTGGATGGAAGAGTTCTTATCATTGTAATGTTGGAACAAAGCCACTGGTTGTCCCCATGACTACAGTACACAGGCACTGCTTACGCAGACAGCAGTTTGACAGCCTGTTTATCTCTTTGTCTGTCAATGCAGTGAGTACAAAGACAATGCCACTCTGGCGCAGCTGGTGCAGGACAAACTCGACGCCTACAAGGCAGATGACCCGACAATGGGAGAGGTGAGAGTGAAAGGTTTCCTGTTTCCATAAGTGCTCAGAGCCTAAATGGAGAGTTGTTAGATGCTGTTTCATGTTAATGACAACTTATATCCCTCAAATCTCACCACATTTATTTTGGTACATTTAGAATTATTAACAAAATGTACTGAAATGTGCAGCAGGAGCTGTTACACATTAGTGGAACAAGAAAACTGTGTATTTTTTTTTTTTACATTTGTGCTGTTTTCTTGTTTCACTAAAGTGCAGTTAATTCAGTGAATTATGTTCAAAGTATTTCTAAAATGTACAAAAATAATTGATCACATTTGAAAGAAATTGCGAATTGGGGATTCTAAATTATTTTAGCTAATTAAAATTGATGTAGTTGACTTGTCACATTTATATTGATAGGGTTTTTCCATCCCTAGCTTGTACAGCATAAGTTAAATTCCCAGTGTTTCTTGTCTGCAGGGTCCAGACAAGGCCCGCTCTCAGCTCATCATTCTAGACCGGGCTTTTGACCCTGTCTCCCCTGTTTTACACGAGTTGACCTTCCAGGCTATGGGCTACGATCTACTGCCCATTGAGAATGATGTCTACAAGTAAGATGGACACAAAAGCTATGATTGTAAATTTATACAGAGTAGATTTCTTCTTAACTGTTACTTTATAACATATTATTATTATTTTCTCATTCATTTTCACATACTCCTTCATTCATCTTCTTAAACTGCTTTATGTTTTTACAACTTCCTGTTTTAAACCTGTGAACCTGCTACATGACTTACTTGAATCATTTAAAAACATATTTTACAGTTTCTTAGGTGTTGAAGTAGCTTGTGATGGTCTATTTCTCAGGTATGAGACCAGTGGAATGGGAGATTCACGAGAGAAGGAAGTTTTGCTGCATGAGGACGATGACCTTTGGGTGTCTCTGCGACACAAACACATTGCTGAGGTGTCTCAGTGAGTACACCTCTTCCTTTTTTCCTTGTTGCTCTTCTCCCCTCTGTTCATTTACATTCATTCACTTATTCAGAGTGACATCTCATTTCCCTCTTATCTTTCTCCTCATCGGTTGCTCTCACTCTTTCCACCTCCCCTTTGCTCATCTCTTTGACCTGTATTTAAAGATAAGAACTTCCTTACTCCAGTTCTGTCTGTTCCTTAACAGGGAGGTGACAAAGTCCCTGAAGGAATTCTCCGCCAGCAAACGCATGAACACAGGAGAAAAGGTACGGGAGGGGAGAGTGAGGGGAGTATTCTGCAGCAGTGGTGTATGGTGTAACAGCAAGAGGAGAACCTGGTTCATGAGCTGTAGCTCTGGTGCCTGACTCATCTTAATCTCCCTTTGAGGATGCAGTGGGATCAGTATTGATTGTGTTTCTGACACAGAGGCATGTGTAAATTGGAGTGTCTCTGTTAATGTGAGCTTTAATATTATGTATACAGTTTGTGGTACAGTAAGCTATTTAGGGGGTCATTAGCTGTACAGCTAATATCAAGTGACCCAGGCCAATGTCTGTTTATGTATACATAGACTAGAACTGTGCTTACATGTGAATAACATGAAAAATGTTATTTCTATTTTCAGACCACAATGAGGGATCTGTCTCAGATGTTGAAAAAGATGCCGCAGTATCAAAAGGAGCTCAGCAAGGTGAGGGAGGACACTGGAACACATAAACCAAGCTGAAGTTAAAATAAAACTTGAAACCATGGTGACATAGATTTGTTGGTGTAACCTCCAAATCTATGTCTCTGTAGTACTCCACTCACCTGCAGCTGGCAGAAGACTGCATGAAGCACTATCAAGGCACTGTGGACAAGCTCTGCCGTGTGGAGCAGGTAACTCCTGTGGCAACACCAAATTACTGACCTGTGGAGAGAGGAATGCGGTAGGGAGGCTTGGAATAAACATGTCGTTGAATACAGATAGTAAATCGGCAGTGATAGGTATCAGAATGGAGCTGATATGCGCAAAAAATGTTAAAAAGAGAATCTGCTATTGTACCAGTTCTGTAGTTCTGTAACAAAATGACCAGTAATATCCTGTAACAAATTTACGCAGAAATAGAATACACAAGTTGTGTCATATTTTTAGCTGTGTATTTCTTCCTTTAGGGTATTCTAATGTTTAAAGAGTTCAGCATGCCTGCTTTAACCCATCTCAATCAAAGTGTGGTGAAGTTTAAAACAGTAAAATACAGGACAAGACACAGAGCAGGCATGTTGCAGCAGGCTTCGTCTTCTACTTCTTTTCAGTGGTTTACTGCCACCGCTAGGCTGGTTTGCTTCTCAAAAAAAAAAAGGCGAGGATCTTTGCGGGTTCCATACTATTATGGGGATTTCCGCGTAAAATGATGTGTTTGGTTAAAACTGAAGGATTACTGTATATCAATCTGCACTTTTAACAGAATTTATTCACTTGTTCTATAAGTGTGAAATTATATTGAATTACATTATGATTTGTCTTTGTTCGTTTTACCTGGATTGTGAAAATTTCAAACATGCCATACACTTGTGCATTTCTTTCCAAGAAGTTATACATTTAACCCATAATCTCCTCTTGCTGTGCAGGATCTGGCCATGGGAACAGATGCAGAGGGAGAGAAGATTAAAGATCCCATGAGGGCCATCGTACCCATTCTGCTGGATGCCAACGTCAGTACCTACGACAAGATACGCATCATTCTTCTTTACATTTTCCTCAAGAATGGTGAGTAACAGATTGGAGACAGTGTGGAATATAAAGATCAATGGTCCTGGTGGTCCTTTATAGTTTAACGCGATGATGTACTGTGTTTGTGTGGTCATACAGGGATCACAGAGGAGAACTTGAATAAGCTGATCCAGCATGCACAGATTCCACCTGAGGACAGTGAGATCATCACTAATATGGCTCATCTGGGTGTGCCCATTATCACAGATGTGAGTTAGCATCAGAATTTGAAGAACATGCCATATGTCACAGTGTTTAAGAGAAGTGCCTTTAACACTTGATTTTATTGGTGAAAGGAGTATGTGTTCAGATGTCTCTTAAATATGTTTATCAGATTTGACATTCTAATTTCATAGTTTAGAAGCATTCAAATATGGGGTCTTGTCCCATATGCCCTGCATATTAGTTGAGCAGAACACATTTTTTACAGTTAATGACAAACTCCACCTGGAATTTGCTGTTTAATTCAAGCCACTGTTTTGGTGGATTTCTGGAAATACAACTCTGTTTGATCAGTAGAACAAATATCATGTTTTTCATGCTATGTTGTAGCTTTACAGTAATTTTCAGTAAAGCAATGTTAGTTAAATTAAAGCCATTCTTTTTATATTAATAATAAAACATGTTAGCCTTTTGGTTAATGTTATCCAGTGACTAGGTCACCTCAATCTAATGTCACAACAATACTGGGCTTTTAAAAAAGTGCAGTTCTGCTGTGAAATATAGTACAACCATTCTGATGTTATACTTAGTAACAAACAGCACACATCACATCACACTTCAAATCAAATGCAAATATTTTGCTAAATTTTTCCTGACTTTACAAATCAGATTTGGACACATAAAATATTAAAATCTAAACACTTGAGTCTAAACATCAGGTTTAAGAAACAAATCTGGTTTGCAATGCAGTGTGAACAAAGCTGCTATCACAGGCATTTTCCATGCAAACCTCACCTGTTTGTGTGTGTTTTAGTCAACTCTGCGCCGAGGGAAGAAGATGGACAGGAAGGAGCGTGTGAGCGAGCAGACCTACCAGCTGTCTCGCTGGACCCCCTTAGTCAAGGACATCATGGAGGTAAACCACACTGCTCCCTGTCTTGTATGAGGATTTGCAGAAAACACAAGAAAATCTTAAATTGTTGAATATCTAATATGAGTAAGTCTGGAGTAGTTTCTGAGTGACCATTTCAAAAGTTTTCTTTTTACAAACATCATGCTTCAGTCATGAGTGTGTGTGGAAGGGAACGTATATACTCATTCCTGTGGGTTTTTCAGGATGCTATTGATGACAAGCTGGATACTAAACACTACCCTTACATCTCAACTCGGTCTTCTTCCTCCTTCAGCACTTCAGCAGTCAGGTACACAGACGCACATACACATAGACACACACACACACAGGCACGCCAAATGCACGCACGCACGCACGCACGCACACACACACACACACACAGGCACTGCCAACATACTCTCAGACAAACTCTCACATTTTTATTGCATCAGTTAGTCCAGAAAAGACGCAGAAAAGATCAGTTATGAGAGAGCGGCCTACAGGGCTACTGGGCTCCAGATCAATACTGTGATTGGTAGCTGGTGCTGTGGGGGTTGGGAGGAAGTGCAGGCTCTATGCATTTAGAGGCAGTCTAAGAAAATGCAGCCTCCTTTTTCAACAATAATGACCCAGCAACTGCTCTTTCAAGATGAAAGGTTGAAAAAGCTCAGCTCTGTCCAAGTGACTTGAACACCCTCAGCAGTGCTGCTGTGTATATGCTCCCCAACAGTGTAGAGTTGGGAGATCTGGGAACACACACAGTAGTGTGGGTGTATTGATCTGACTCCAAATCACGAGCACTCATGCTGGTTTCCTCCCTCATTATGCCTGCAATTGACTCAGAGCAGGTGTGAGGAGTGTGTTATAGCAGTGCTGAGAGACAAGCATGATAATTGGAGGACAGTTGAATATTAATGCTTGCTTATTCACACACACTGCTTTCGATCTCTACAGTGTAGATGCTGCTAAAATGCCACACAAGGCTGAAATCAATAAACTTGTAATGCTATGGGGTCGCAATGGTGCTCATCAGTGTCAGTTCATTGAAATCATTACAGCACATTATTTCTCAGCACTAACACTATTCAGAGTAATTGTTCAACCAAAAAATGTAATTTAGCTAATTTTCCCCATCACTTGTTTCATGTCTGAAGTTTGCATTTTTTTTTAGTTTTGGAACAGTAACTGGACTAATGTAACTAAATTTCTAGATTATTATTGTGCAACTTGCCTTAAAACATGTCAGGTCTCAAGTAGGGTTGCTGAAGACACTGAACAAGATACAACAGAATAAAAAATGAAGAAAGTATGTCACATAGCTACAACAGTGGTTGTCACCCTTATGAAGCTATACTTTTCGGCATATATGTGATGTCAGAAACCATATAAGCATATTTGTCTTTGTTGAATGACTGAATCTGGGGTCAGAGGAAATGTATGTAAATTCCATCACACCATTGATTTAAATAGGCTTGTGCACTGATGTTCAGTGATGCCACAGCCGTCCATGGCTGGAATCTAAGGGAGCATAACTAGCCTTGCTTTCTCTGGAATGGCCCCGTAAGCTAGCAACATGCAACAATAGAATTGGCAGTTAGAGTTCTCTTCAAAGCTTATTATATACGTATATAAATATAAAGATTGTCACACTTTGTAATCTCTGTAACATCGAAGAACATTCACAACAATGTAGATCAGGAGACCATCAGTTATAAGGGACATGGCATACCAAGGCTTTTTAAATCCTTTTGCATTTGAACTTTTGTCTTGGTTGTTAATTACTCCCTTCCCTGGCAGTGCCCGATATGGCCACTGGCACAAGAATAAGACCCCTGGAGAGTACCGCACTGGACCACGCGTCATTGTCTTCATCATCGGTGGCGTGTCCTTTAGTGAGATGCGCTGTGCCTATGAGGTCACACAGGCCAACGGCAAATGGGAGGCCATCATCGGTGAGTCTGCAGCTGAGGGGAAGTACTGAACACTTCTTGTAAAAGAGGGCATAGTAGATAAACACACAACAGATTAGACTCCATATAAGTTTTGTAAACCTCTTTGTAAACCACATTTAAAGTGGACTAAACACTGAGCTTGGTATGGCTGTCTGCTTTTTAAGGCTTTTCTACTTTTCTACCGTTTTAGTGTTAGTAAACAGAAAAAGGTTTAGCTTCACTTTCTATAAAAACTGCAGTGCCTGCATGTTGCACCATCCTTTTGAGTGAGCTCCCACACTCATGGTCCTGTTGACACTGTTTTTGTGTAAGCAGAAACATGAGTTGATGATCTGCTTTGTCTGTTTTTTCTGTATCTAAAATTGTCCCTTGGTTCTCCAAAAAGGTTGTAGCACAAAGACAAATATAAAATGGTACACCTAATATCATCAACTAAAAGTGTTATAAATGTGTATCATTACTGGGGTCACAACATGCCCTAAGACAATGCTTAATTGTATCTGACTCCTGAGTGTTTACAGCCAATACTGTGATACTTTTGGAAAATTGTTCTGGTAGGTTAAACTGTAACTATTTTAAAGTTAATATATTCAGCATGTTTGTGAAATTTCTTTCTCTGTTGTGTGTATCTGTATGTTTGGATTTAAGCTTTTCCTTGTTTTGAAAGACTCTTCAGCTCAAACCAATTAATCATGAATGAATCTTTGGGAGTACTGCAGTACTTTTGTAGAAGATATGTAGAATATTTTCCCTTGAATATTGACTACACCCTTAATCCTGATTACAAAATTCAATACATGCAGTTTGGATGGCCTTAAAAAGTGAGTATTGTGAGACCATTTGTATAACAAGTACAGAAAAAATCATCTCAATCAGTACATGTTAAGAATACAAAAACAAGTGAAGAATTTTGGGATTAAAGAATGGATGCTTAGAATCTTTTTTAACCCCTCCTTTTCTCCAAGACCACTGCTGGAAAAAAGAAAGAAAATGGGCGTTCGGTGTTGGATGACAAACTGAGCGTGAAGCCACCTTTGTTCCTTCGCAGGTTCCACCCACACGCTCACCCCAACCAAATTTCTAATGGACCTGCGGCACCCCGACTTCCGAGAGTCCACTAGGGTGTCCTTTGAGGACCCCGTTCCCTCAGACGAGTGAGAGAGAGAGGGAGAGAAAGAGGGAAGGGTGGGAGAGACTCTGAAAAAGTAAAGGCAGCCGCTCAAAGAAGCCCTTTCTGAATCCCCACAGCACAAGGGCTTTCTTTTCCTCCTTATTACCACACTTTATACACCGTTTTACTCCGCCCCCCCCCTTCAGGGATGAGTTTCTCACCCTTGCTTTATTGCATGGACAGACTGCACTGCAACAAATAATATTTTGGCACGTGAGACCATCTCAGATCTAGTCAGTACATATAATGTTTATTATTAGGAGACAGTTGTAAGATTATCAGAAGATATTATTTTAAGATTTATGAGAGAGGCAAATAACTGTGCTTGTTTCACTTTGTAGAAACAAACAGAATGATCTGCCACGTCTGATAGACTAAATAATTTTATAATTGTCTTACAACAGTCTCTTAATGAAAAATATAGGTGACTAGACTTAAGATGATTTAACTTGCTAAGATATCATATTCTGCAGTGTGCCAGTCAATGAAGGCCCCGCCTGCTGCTGAACAGAGGTCAATTGGTTTACACGCATCACTGACAAAGGACACATACGGCAGACTGCTGCACCACATTTCGACCTGCAGTGGGCGGAGCCTCTTTGGAGTGGCCATGCAACGGGTGCTGACCCCATCCCTGCCGCCCCATCCTCTCAGCTGGGTGGATTAACCTGCATTTTCCCTAGCATACGCCCTCTAACCCAGTGGCGTCTCTTCTTCGGGTGATGAGGAGCTACTACATCTGCCCACCTAGATTTCATTTCTTTGCCTTTCATTTTTATTTTACGCAGATTAATCTACCCCAGAGATTCATCATATTCCAGTTGTTTTTTTTTTGAATAACAATCCAAGAAAATCACTCACATCAAGTTAACCGTTTATTTCAGCACAGGTCCTTGCTTTGATGCTAAAATTCAGCGAAGGATAATTTGGTTACTGTTCCTTTTTACTTCAATAATCCAACTCCCTCAAACCACCACACATCACATGTCTACATGAGCAAGTGGGCGTCTGCACAGACTACACAGCGGTACTGTGCATTTGGTCATGCAAGGGTTGCCAAGTTGACAAATTCATTTTTACTTTTACTACAGCAGTTTGGCCAAGCATGTGATTCTTCTGCAGACGCCAAAGCTTGAAATGTAGCTGTGTTCTCTCGATATGCTTTAGCACTAGACATACATTTCTAATATTCTTTGGCAACAATCCATTTTGTTCCTGTTTATTGATAAATATTAGAATATGTAATGCCTTAAAGCCCTAACCTGGCATCATGGCACTTTCTTTTGCTGCTACAACAATGCTGTAGATTAGAAGCCTCAAGATTCCCGATTGAGGGTTTTAAGGGTATCGGGATTGAAAGTAACTGTTATAATTCCAGTGCTGTTTACCTCACAAGCATCAATGGTACATTGACTTGTAGAGTTTTTTTAAAGCTCTGTCAAAGTTAATGTAACACTGGCACTGTGTAGGTGATTCCACAGCTAAATTCCTTACAGCTTCTTCAGCCGATCATGTATTATAAGATTTATAGCACATGAAAGAAGCAGGCTGACTCAAGATTTTGTACAAAGACACAAACTCTGTAAAGGTTACTGTTCTTTTACTATCATGGATTCACAGTTTGTAGCTGTGACATACAGGTTGTATTTACTTGCGTGGTAAATGTATGGTTTTCCTTCATTTCAAGTTTTCTTCATTGTGTTCAAGCCAAATTTGAAGACGTGAGGAAACTATTACAAACCACAATAACAAAGCTTACCAAATTAACCACCTATTCTAGTATTTAATCAAATCATTGGCATAAAATGTGGAATGCAGAATCTCTGAGCAATCTCAAAGATAACAGAGGGTCCAGTCTGATTTAATTATCATAGGTTACACTTGGTATTAACCATCTGCTAAAGCTATATCCCTTTTTTATCCTCTTTCTTTTTTAATTGGTTTATCATTTTTGAATTTTCCCAATAAAAATGATCACCATGCACGCAGTATGCCAGCCTTAATCCATACTGCTACATTCAACACTTCCTAAACTACTCCATGAATAAAGTTTGTTTCTTTTCTGGTTCTTTATTTAAAAAAAACTATTCATCCAGTCAGAAGTAGAAGGAGCTGCTAGTAAAAGCACTACCACTTAAAGTGCTTCTAGCCAGACCTTAGCAAAGCTGCATGTCTGTCTGATCTGGACTGTGTGGGTATTTTATGGGTTCAGAGTCTAACAAGGCCAGTCATATGTTGGTCCAGAGCTAATTTACTGACCCAGCACCATCATGGTGTAAACAATTTCAGTTAGGTTAGCCTTGCCTTCCTTCTTGGTTGCGTCAGGGCCTTTAATTAGGATGTTTTTGCTACAGCTGGCAATGATTACTTTAGTATGTAGATTGTAATGTCTTGGTTGTATTATAGCAGAAGTAGCAGAAATGTGCAGCTTTGCTAAAGAAACAAACATATGGTTCAGTTAAAGGTCGCACCAAAATCCTGGATTTAATCAAACATCTGTGCCAGCTGTGTACACTGCTTTGTGAGAAGCTCACCATTTGAGCGATCATACCTCTGCTGAGGACCTCATGTGGTTTAGGTGGGACAAATGTTTGATTAATTGTGGACCTGTTATTTGCAAATTGTTATAAATGTGTCTTCAGCTATTTATCTTAAGGTTCACGTTGGCATTATATTCACACACTGAATGTGTTCCTTCAACATCTCGTAAGCATGTCTTAGTTTGAGTCATTGCGATATCTGACCTGTCCATTGTAGCATTTGGTAGTTTTAAAGAATTTTAATGCAAGAGTCATACTTCTCCACTGAAGAGTTTGTCTGAACCTTGACTATCAAGATTTGAAAATCTTACATTATACATGTTTTTGATTGATTTAACAAACATTGTCTACCTCTTACATTGCATTAATTTATTCTTGAAGAGATATAACAGCTGAAAACACATTTTGTGGTTGAATGCATGCCTGTTGCGTTCTAATGCTTATTTCTGTTTCCCCTGGGTTCTCACCCCTGCAGGCTCGACCCATATCTTCACCCCTACCGTGCTCCTCAACGCACTCAAGGCCATGAACAAACCAGATGAGGAACAGACAAGCTAAAACCATTTCTCCCACTACCCTGAAAAAAAAAAATCAAAAACAAACAAAACCTTCTCCTACATTAATTGTGTATGCATCTTGCTTGAAAGAAGAACAGAAAAAAATGAAACAATGGCAACATTGACTAAAATTATATATATATAAATATATATAAATATATATAGTATGTTGAAAAACAAAAAGAATCATTGCAAGTATTCTATGTTTTACAATGGATGCAAATGATTAAGCGTTAAAAAATATCAAAGGCCATTTAAAACTGAAAGTACCAAATGTAATACTGTATGCTATGAATCCTGCTAGAATGTGTAAATGGTAGAGACTTTCTTTGTTTTCTTCCTTTAGTTAGTGTGGTTTCTAATGGCTGTGGGTGGGGGAAGGGACAGTTGTGTGTACATGAGTCGATCATGAGTCGAAAATAGATCATATCATTTCTCATGTTATATGCTGAACTGCTGCCCTTCTAAGCTCTGGTTTTAGACTTTGTATCATGTTAGTTGTGCATGCCATGGGAGCTACTTTGTGTAAATTTTGAAGTGATTTCAGAAAGAAAGAAAACCCTATTAATGTGTGTGTGTGACTTTGATCATTTTTTGGCATCTACTTGGACTCCTGTGACTTAGAGGGAAGAAACCAAAGCAGATGTAGGTCAGAGAATCCAGCAGGTGATATAAATGAAACACTGTATATTTATGCAGAATACAGAAATCCCGTCTCCCCATTTACTTGCCACAAACTTTAATTTGCTGGTTTTCACGTTTTAGTGTCAGGAAGGCCATTGCTTGCAAATGTTTGAAGAAAATTTAAAAAGGGCCAGTTGTATTTCAGTATTGTATCCTGTCAGATTAAGTCCTAGCATTGGTTAGTATACGATGTTTAACCGGGCCATGCACTGAGTAGCGTATTGTTGTATATGCCATATGTTGATGTTTTAATGTCTCACTGTTGACTGGTGATATTTCTGACTGTGAAGTAGTAAAACATTTCCTTTGAAAAATACCAATGTGAAGCCAATGTGTTTGTGATGTTTTAGCTGTAGTTGTAGTAGTAAAGCTGGGAAAAATAGCAACTATCTATTTGGTTCGTCCGTTTGTTAGTTTATCTTCTGGTGCAATGTTAAATCTTCCACTGGTGAATGGCTTTGCAAAGAAATGTAATCCCGTTTAAATATTTTCTATTTATTTCTATTTATTCCTATTTTATTCCTCGGTTCTGGTAAACAGGTTGTATATTGCACTACGCCTTTTTCGTGATGCAGATGCTTTTTATTTTTGACATTTCTTCTTTTTTTGTTGTTGTTGTAAAGCACTGACTGTGTGTACTAGATTTATATCAAATTTATTTATCAGAGAAAATATTAATTAATGAAAAAGTCTGTCCTAAACCTGTTGAACTTGCTGGGATTCCATGTTTGCGAGCGTTGAAGCACAAACAAAAGTATACTTGTGTTCTGATGTACTAAAGCTGTCTAATAAATTGGCTTCCATTACAACCCAGATTCAGCATATTCTCTTACACAACAGTAACCATTTCTTTTTAGGGTGAGCTCAACAAGGATGAACTGTACTGCACACAGAACTGCATGTGTTCAAAGTAAATCTGGTTATAAACAAGCAATAGCACAACCCTAGCAAAGTCAAAGGAAAGCAGAAATCAAGACATTGATGAGTGTAAAAACTGCAGAAATGTTACTGTGGCCCTGAAAACACATAACTTGGGTGGTTCAATATTAGTAAAAGTATAGAACACAATTTTATCTTGCGGTGTTATCAATGATGGTACAAAACTACAAAAGAGCAGATTTTATTAATAAAATTTGGTTCACAAATAATCAGTTGATAAAAATAAAACATTGAAATTCAAATGTCATTATTAATTTGTTTAAAAAAAAACCACAATAGAATAGCTCTCTATGACAGAAATTCACATAAGCTTAATCTATACGTTTTCAAATGATTACCTACATACAAACAAGAACAATACAATAGAACACCAATAACAATGTGAAAGACAGTTTATCATATCCATATATGCTAAATACCAACAGAGTAAGAAGTCTGCTGATAGCAACAACAGCTATGTCTCAAAAGTGACCTATCATTATACTTTTCAAAATATTTCACACATAGAGTTTCCATTATGAAAACATTTGTGCCATTTGGAACAAAACACTTTAAATAAAATTGTTATTAAACATTATAGTAATTAACAGCTTGCACTGAAGAACAGTGAAAAATGTAATTCCTTGGAAGATCTAGTAAACATACATATAGTATTATCTATAGCTATTGTTTTTGTTTTTATTTTTAAAAAATGCCTATATAGTTATAAACTTGCAACTATCAAAGTGCAGTTTGTTCTTACGGGAACTAGTTACAGTACAACTGCTGTGGAACTAGCCTCTATCAATTGTATTACCATAGACTAGCAGAAAAAGGGTGAGTTATCTACTGCTAAGAAAAAGGAAAGTCCTACATAGGACACTCTGTAGGTGGTAGCAGTGGAGCAGAGAGGTTTATTGCTCTGAGCCATGCTGCAGTGTTAGCAGGTCCAGGATTGTGAAAGAGGGTTTGATGTGTGCTGCAGTCCTGAGGCAAGAGAACGTGCCATGTGTCGCGAAACCTCTTGCATGCTGCTGGCAGCAGCAATGGCGCGGTCCAGAGAGCTTTTGACAGAGTGCTGTGTGTCCATAGAGTGAGAGCGTCTGTGATGACCTCTGACCCTTGGTCTGTGTCCTCTATCCTCATTATGTGAAGGGTAAAGGGACTTCGGATAATTGGAAGGTGTCACAGGGGTTGAGTAGTAGCTGCAGGACAAAGTAGGAAAGGACTATAGTATATAGGTAATAATTCTGAGCATTACAGTATGTTTTCATTTGTCTAAGATCATTTATAAAGACTATAAATATTAAATATTTTATAGCATTGATTAAAACAAATACTCCAGACAATTCTGTCATGTTTTTGCAATAAATACAAATAATGTCACAATGAAGACAATGAAGTATCAATGAAGTATCATTGACAAATACTGCTCTTGTGAGGCACCAAAAGCATAAATATATTGCTAATAGTGCCTCCTTGTGGACAATCTACTGTCTGCTAAATGTGTAAGCAGGTAATGCTGAAAAAATATTATAATTATTGAAGAGTGAAGTCTGATTGAAAAGTGATGTTTATTTGTTACATACAATCTAATGAAACCACAGAGTTAGCAAAAGACCTTTGAAATTCAAGTTCAAGTACTTCCTGTGTGCTAACAAATTGTTTTTATTGTGTCTAATATTCTTCTCACCCTGCACTCAAAATAACTGGCTAGATCTAAAAACACCTTAAAGTGAAATAAAGGTAATACATACTTTATCCTAAGATACTCACAAAACTGAATGACAGATGGGTACACACTGCAGCACTTGCACACTGCCCAGCACTGAAGGGGGTGGAGCTGCTGCCAAGTACACACCCCCTCTCTCCCGGTGAAAAGACTTCACTGGCACTGGAGTTTCCCTCTGAGCAGAGTTTTGGTTTGCTGAAATTAGCACAAATCAATAACCCTTTTTAATGGTTAAAGGGACAGATTTTTTAAAATTAATCAATCAATCAATCAATCAATCAATATGTTTAAATTGTAATTAATATTACATTAAAAAATAACATGGAACACAGATTTGGTCAATGGTGAGGACAGTTAGATTTTTAAATGACATTTGTAGTGTTTTTAATTACATTTGTAGTTTTTTTTTATTTGTCCTGATATTTAAACAAAGCTGTTCTGAATTTTTAATGTGAAAATTTGCAATCTGCCTTTTTTAAAAAAGAAAAGAAGTAAGTATGCATTAATCATAAGAGAATGAAGTAGTTTCAGACCAGGAGAAGAAACTCTTGCTCCACACAGTGGACAGTGTCTAGAGTAATGACGACTGGGTGAGATAACATTCTTTGCTGCACCTAAAACACACAAGAAAATAAGCAATACTGAAGAAGAAAACTGCTATGATTTTTATCTCATCCAACCACATAATACAAGCAGATTCTTACGGGTAGAAGTTCTGCTCCCAACTCTTGCCATACAGCACGCACACAAAGGGGGCGTTCCTCTGCAGCCTTCAGCCTCATCATCACCCTCTTCTGATCGGTCAGCTGATGTGCTACGCTGAGGGCCTGATGAGAATACTACTGTTAATTTAATTCTGAGATGTCTAAAACAGATATCTGCAACACAATGCATTCCTTGCACAAGCACAAACAGAGAATACAATAGCTGGCATGTGCACTTACTGCTAGTGTGGAGACCTGTACTTTGCCGAGTATCAACTCTACCTCTCCGTGATGCATATGGTGCTGCAGAGGATGCTGGGATATGTGTAGATGTCTGAGGTCTGGGCTCATACTGTGACTGTTCAGAATCTGGGGCTAAAATTTTAACAAGACATTGAAAACATGGTGTAATTCGTTAGTTATAGAATTTTGTATTTCTGTTGTGAATAGACTGTAATAGCCCTTAGGTTTACATACTAATATCTAGCTCTGGTTTAAAACGTGGTACAGATGCTGATCTTCTTGGCACAGGCTTTGCAGCTCTGCTTCTTTCTTCCTGGCCACTCCTTATGCTTTCTCTTGGTTTCCCTAAGTGGGTTGCACTTTGCTCCAAAGACCTGCAATAAATTAACAGGTGAAAGTAACTATTTTTTAAAACGAAGTACAGTTACAATTCAGAGAGAAAATGATTTGAGGTAAGTTACCTGAAATTAGACTGCAGAGGTGTAGATGTGTGAGAAGGTTTATGGCTTCTGAAGTCCTCCATGACAGAAGGGGGTGCTCTAACAGGACTCGGTGGACTACTCCTCAGACTTCCTTCTAAGCATTCCCTGAGTTTTTCCACCTCTTCCTGAAGAGATTGGAGGGCATCACTGATACAAAAAAGAATGTGATTACTACTGCTGCCACAGAAATGAAATACAGCTGTGTAATACTTTTAAATATCTGAAGTGAAAAGAGTGAGGGAAAAAAATGTATGTAATGTATATCTTCAGACTTTAAATAACACTGACCAACTGCATGCTTTTACAAAAAGAGACCTCATTGGGGTGCACAGAATACATTAATGATTTGAATGAAAATAACAAAATTGAATAGAAAACCAAAATGACACTATTAGGACAAAAGAGAATGAAACAAATATCTGTAGGGAGCATAACAACACACATTATTTTGGTCTTGATCTAAATCTCAGACCTTGGAGGTCATTCTAGTATTAAGGGTATTAAAAAAATTACAGTTTACTAGTCTGTTAGACAAACAGGGTTGTGAGAGAATGGAGGTGTGAAGTTCTCTTAAATCTCAAGGATAAAGATTTAAAAAGGAAAACTAAAAAGTGGTGAATATTTACATTTATGGCATTTATCAGACGCTTTTATCCAAAGCGACTTCCATTCCCTAACTACAGGGGGCAGTCTC
>JBBPDC010000023.1:8394606-8413173 GCA_037974485.1 Hemigrammopetersius urotaenia
GGGGGCAGTCTCTCCCTGGAGCAACTTAGGGTTAAGGGTCTTGCTCAGGGACCCAGTGGTGGTGCTGAAGGTAGGATGGCACACACTGAAGAGGTATGTATTCTTAACAAAATGGGTACCATTCATCATCAAATAATTTCACATTTAGACTGGCTTCCCATGCCTTCCTCAAGCAGCAAGAGATTATTCTGCACAGATGAAAGTCTCATGCAAATGACAGAAGTTATGTCTCTTATGGAGGGGTCTGCTGGAAATAAGAGGTCAAGTAGTTGCTGTTCAGGAGACAAAGGAAATGTTTCTGTAGTCTGGCGGACAAAATCTGTAAATATCTGGTGTGCTTTCTAAATGACATCTTTTTCGATATGTTGCTTAAAAAAAACAAACATTACACATACATTCCCTTTCTACTGCCAAATATAATGGCAGTAGAATATAATTAAAGTGGAAATTGATGATTTGTAGCAGCTGGACAGAACTCTGAGATGAAAAATGTTTGAGTATCTGAAATCATCCAGGGATTATTTGATTCTTAAGAGTAAACCTGTGGTATGAGACAAATCTGAGCACAGAAGAGCAGAAAGCTATATTGGTAGGGTCCATTCTCCATTTGATGTATAACTAGAATGTCAAATTTAGTTTACAGGGACTGTTCCAACTTAAAAAACAGAAGTTGATTATTAGTAGTCTAATAGCTGATTTTGGCTAGTAAGCTCAAAAATTACTTCATGTTTGCAATCTCTGATGGAGAATAGCAACTGGCTTTAACTTTGAGAAAAGTAAATCCTAGAGAGGAGTAATGCACAGATGAAAAGTGAATTATGTCTTAAGTTACGATACATAAATCACAGTGGGTCAAATAATTTATATGCTTCTAACAAGGGCTTATAAACTATAGAAGTCTAAAACAGACAGATTGTATGGATAATTACATCCAGTGATCCAGCACTAGAACAATACACAGTTAAAGACTGTGAGTGTTTAAACTAGGAAGGATTTTATAAACTGCATCATCCCAGTTTGAGGTATATCTGTTTTAAGTGTCAGAGAGGCATTATATAAAATTCTTGTGACAATCACAAATCTCCCATGTTGGTCAGAAACTACAGTACTTATGGTGAACACTATAATTAAAAAATGCTTGTTTTCCTCACTGCTAAAACAAAAAGAAGTGAATCTAAGTTGATTACAAATCAAATGGCTCTGAGCCTTCCAGGTATAAGCCATTTTGCTGCCTAGACTGAAATGATGACTCATACAAGAAAGATTCATCACATAACTGGCTATAAATCAACACACTCAAAAACAGGGCTCATTTTAAAAATAGAAAACTGCAGACTGTGCAACAGTATCAGCATAATTGTGCTTTCTCCCTCTGTGGCTATGCTTTTGATATATAATAGGAGAAATATCAATAGAATAAATACACTAACAAAATATCACTTAAACATGAAATAAATTAGTGTACTGGATGTGCGACTATATGGTAAGTGGAAACTGAGGCACTGTACCCACAGTTTTTGACTGCAGTTTTGCAAAAAGCACACTGTGATAGAAACTGTGTATCCTGAACATCTTGCGGTATTGTGATTATCAATACCTTTAAACTTCAAGTGCTTTCACAGTGATCATGCTGAACCAAGCAATTCGTGATAAAATGCTCTGAAGAAAATAAACCAATTTAATTGAGACAGCATTTCTTGCCCTACCAGAGACATTTGCAATACTATACTGCAGTGCAACCCCTTCAGTCACTTTACTCTACAGCAAGTATAAATCTTGGCTTGTTTGCACTGCTACTGCTATGGCAGCAAAAAAGAGACTCACTGGTGATTTGTCAGCTGGACAGAACTTTGGGCTTTGAGGTGGTCACCATAGTGATAGGGTACAGCAGGGGAGTGGCTTTTATGACAACATCCATTCTGATTGGCCAGTTGTCTGTACTGGTCAGTCTGTTGTCTTTCTTCTCCTGATAAGGACTGGGCTAAGGAGATAATAGCATGGAAGAAAGGCAGAAAGAGAAGGGTAGAAATTGAGATAGAGAAATGTAAAGAAAGAGCAATAAGTCAAGAAACAAAAATAGACATTGATTCAGTATCCACCAACTTATTCCAATTACTAAGCCCATTACCCTTGTGACCTAAAGAAGTGTGAAAGCATTTTGCAAGCACATGGAGTCTCACAGTATCACAACTTTCATACAAGATTAAAACAGATTTTTTATCGTTTCCATTGTCTGCCGTGTATGTTACTCACCAGATTCACTCTGTTGCTCCGGCTCACTGATGCCGCTACTGGTCCAGTGTGGGACAGGGCCATTAGGCCAGCAGAGGGGGGAACTGGAGATAGAAGGGCTGAGCAGGAACAGTCTTTCTGTCTCTCTTTTCCTTTCAGTGAAGCTTGGACCTCCACCAGAGTGGCCTGAGGAGACCTGGGTGTGTGCGGGGGAGCCAAGAGAAGGTTGCCCAATGACAGACACTGTCTCGGGTTTAATTATGCTCTTCTCCTGTGTGACAGATGGCCTGGTCACTCTGAAGGAAACAGGAAAGAGGCCAAAGGTAGAGTAAACACACACACACACACACAGACAGACAGGTTTGGTTTTATGTACAGTGTTAGGACATAAGTTTTTAGCTTATCATATATCCCAGATTTTATGACAAAACACATTAAAGACTGATATAATGAATTTTCTTAATTTTCATAATATATTTTATACTGGGCTTTACACATTTAAGAAATTTCAATGTACAGTACCCCGCCGGTTTTACGCGGATCAGGAGTTGCAGATTCAATCACACGCAGATTTTTTTTAAAAAAAACGAACTTATAGTTTTATTTGGAAATCCCCACAATAGTGCGGAAACTGCAAATATCCTCCACCCTTTTTTTTTGTGGCAATAAATATATTTTTTCACACAAGGGGACTTTTTTCGAATTCCACACCAGGGTTGAGCCCCCGTGCTTCAAGCGCAATTTCACCATGGTGAAAGCACTCAGACACGTTAAACTCCACAGTTCAATTGATCTCCAGGAGCAGATCAGGGCTTATTCCCCGAAAACCGTTCACCTTGCTGTGGTGTCCCAATACCCACGACCTTCCGAGTTGAAAATTTCAGCGGTGAATTTAAATTAAAAGAGGCAAATACAGGTTTGGCTTTACATTTTCTTTAAGGGTATTGCATTAAACTGAGTTTAAAGTGTTTTGGGAGCAGATTTAGGGTTTACACTATAAAAATAGGCATTTTAGACTTTTTTTTAAGCAAAACTCAACACAGAGATTTTTCACTAAACACAGCTGCTCTTGGAACATAACCCCCTCAAAAAGCGGGGGATTACTGTAATGACGAATATCGCTTTATGAGAGCAATGTGTGTTTCCATTATACATCAGTTATTAATTAACCGGAAATGTTTTAGTTCCTTCAGTAAAAAGAATAAATGCAGCTTTTGTGAACAATCACTAAAAGTAAGAACCATTTTCCTGCTTCTATTTCCAGGAGTTTTTCAACATTTTTTGTTCTAAATTGTACCACATGCACCTACAAAAACAGAATACGCAAACAGCTTCCAACAGAACATTTACAAAGACTGTTCTAAGGCAGAGAAATACCAGAATGCTCTGCAAGCTCTGCAGTGCAAAAGTAGCTCACCTCGCTGCTGCTCTCTGTTGGATAGGACTGTGTGCTGCAGGAGTGAGTCGACTACTCTCTGAGCCAACAAAGCCACTGTCCGTTTCAGGAGATATGACCCCATCCTACAGAACATCACAAACTCTGAATTAATTTGTAGCTTACTAAAAATGTGTCTCACACTTATATTAATGTTGCATAAATTAACATATAATAGGTTAGCAGTAAAAAACATCAGGCTTTTAGATTAGTGCTACTGACCTGAAGTGGTGCTCTTGGGAGCCTGTCACATTCTTTAGAGGCACTCTCTCCCAGGCTGCTATGGGACTTTCTACTACCTGAAGGTTTCTTCTCACAGTCTTGCTGCCTTGGTGATATCATGGTTGGGGCATGTGGGAATCTGTCCATGGAGTTACATTCATGCGAACTACCAGAGGGGCATGAAAGAGATTTTGCTGTTGGGAATCTTGGAGAGCAAGAGACAGAGAGAGAGAGAAAGAGAGTGAGTGTGAGAGAGAGAGAGTAAGTATATGTATATAATTATATTATATTAATATGTATATAATTATTGTAAATAACAGCTCATTTGATTTCCAAATGATTTCCTTACACACCTTTGCATCATCTGCATCAACAAAATTTCTGTTTGTTTAAATGAGCGACAGTTGAGAACTACAAAGCAATCACACCATGCTTTTGTTGCTTCTAATGATAACTGTGACTCCTGCGTTTTAATGACCATCCTGGTGTTTGATAACTGGTCTTTATTATGTTGGACATCTTTCTAATAATCTTCTACAGATAAAGACTTACGAATGGACTGATTTGCTTGAGTCTGTCTCATTTTTAGTCCTTAAATGCTGCCCATCTTCAATCCTATCATTCCTGGCAAAAGGAGGTAATGGATTTATAATCTCCAGAGAATCACGAGCCACCTCACACGGCCCTTTGTCCAGCAGCTTTGGTAGCTCCCTGAAGTTCTGGTAGCTGTGAATAAATAAGAGATGGTGGAGTGAGATAAATCACTTACATTTAGAATTCAGAATCTGTTAAGTTCTTTTCATCCTGAATATGTTACTGATTAATATTCACCTGAACTCTCTGATCTCAGAACTTGTTAACCTTATCATACCTAATATCTCACTAGTGAAACATTCTGAGATACTGTCAATGCCAACTTTAACATTTCTGCAAGAGTAGACAGAATGTGCACATGTTTTCTCTCACTTTATAAAAATAGTGTCTCACAGCCTTTATTGTTGTATGTAGTGTGATCTTTTCTAAAGAAGATTTAGAACAGACAGTTAATTGTTTCACCAGAGTGACAATAAAAGGTGAGTGGATTGTGACATTCACATATAAGTCATTGACATATTTGTTCAAAAAGTATTGTGACACAAAGAATTGAAATCTATTTAGCATTGTTAGATCATGTTCTTTTATATCAGAGTATATGTAACAACAGTATACATATTTCAGACTATTAATTGATCAAAAATGTGGTTTAACTAACTAACCTATCTGTCTAAATTAAGACTCTTAAAGGTAACGTTATGCCATATGTAGTCTTGTAGACCAATGTTTCAATACGTCAGGTAGTGTCAGAATATTGCCAGAGGGAACAATTCAATTAAGTAATGGCAAGGCCTTGGCTAACATGTTAATGCCTTAAATTTCTACATTTGTTTCTCAGTGAAACAAAAACTTATTACTATTCAATCAATGGGGAAATTGTTTATAAATTCAATGAGCACAGAAATAATTAGCTGAGAGTGCATCCAGATCACAGGTCCAAGGTTATCATGTTCTTACTGGTCCATGAGTTTGCTGAAGTTGTTCTCAACATGCTGATGTTTCTGGTGCAGGGGATAGACAAAAGATGGAAGAATCTCCTCCTCATCCTCAGCTCTGTCACCATTGCCCACTTCACTGACTGAACTGATCTCCAAACCATCCTTGATCTCTGCTTCGGCTGCAGAGACTGCATTCTGATTAAACACAAAAGGCAATCCTTTAATATTCAGTATGTGTGCAATTTCACATCTACAACACCACCTAGTGTTCACACTGAAATCTGCATTTATCTCTGTCATGCTCTTTTTCATTAGTGTTGAATTATTCATGATGAACTTCAGTGCCCAGTTCAAGGTTATAGTTCCCATTTCACCCCTCTGTATCAGGTTATCAGGTTCATGTGTGAGTTTAGAGTACCTCAATTTGAGGCTCTGTCTCATTCAGAAATGGCTGATGGGCATGAGGAAGCCGGTTAGGGCTAGGTTCTAACGTGGGTTGATTTTGTTCAGACTGTTCCATCCTGTCCTTCAGTTCCTCCAGTCGCATCCCTGAGTTGAAAATCAGACTTTCAAGTTCCCTGAAATGCACACAAAACAAAAAAGTTATGTGACTGCATAATTGCATGATGCCAAGTTAAAGGGAATATGCCACATTTGCATGCAGTTCCAAATCTGCGAAAAATGTAACTGTTTACTATAATTTCCATAGTAAAATTAATAATTGATTCAACTGTATAGTTTCAACCCATTTTATGATCACTGCATGTGGCATAAACTTGTTTTATAATGGAAAATAAGTATCAGGTATTGATTCTGGTATTAGCCACAATACAATTTTAAATTATTTATTTATTGTTATTGGCCTATAAATTGGCCTAGAATATTGTTATTGTTCTATAAATGCATCCCTAGTTTTGGTTATGCTTTATACATCACAACATCCAGATGAACTGCACAGTTCTCACCTGTTAGGGTCAAAATGGCCAGACTTGTCTCCTGTCTGCTTCTGCAGCTGCTGATACTGGTCTCGAGCAGCCAGGTAAGACCTTTCTAAAGAATCCTGACCCTGGGCCAGCTGAAACAACACCTATTCACAAAAATGAGAAGCAAACAACAAATCAACATCCCAAGTACATTCATACATTCTAAGTCTTGCAACCCCAGTGTTTTATAAAGTCAGGGGTACGATAAAAAAATAGATACCTCTTTTTGTTCACAGTGTTTACATTTTCCATTCTTTAGAAGCTCTTCAAATTCATCAACCTGGGCAAAAAGTTATATGAACAGATACAGCTTTGTCACAAATCTGTATAATGAATGACAGTTATGTTAGACACATAGTCGTGCTAAGGTGTACGTGTCTTTAAAATCAGCACCTGTAGCTGCAATCTCTGTACTTGTTTGAAGAGGGCCTCAGTTAGCTTCACTGCTGAGACAGGCAACCTAGAAGAGCTGGAGTCTAGAAATGAAGAGTTAGTGTGTGTCACTCTGGTAAATTCTACAATGGAAAAAGGATTAAAAAAAAAGTAAATATTAAGAATTACTGATCTAATAACACATTTTACAATGGAGAAGTTATTCAGAAATCATGCTACAATTTGATTTTGTATGAAGACAGGCAAGGTATGAGAACTTTTACCTAAATTAATTCTGTCTTGGGTTGGATGAACAGTGCTTGTGCTAAGCTCTGCCCTTTGTGCCTGGGGAAAACTTAGGGTCATGACTTTCGATGCCTCCTTGTGAACACTTGGCATAGCAGGCTGACTGGGTTTGGGCAGATCAGAGCATAGGCCCACCTGAATAAAACACATTTTCAGTGAGAGACATTATGCATTAGATATGTGTCTAACTACAGTATATAGTCCACAAAACATTGCCTATAATATTGCAATAAAAACACAAATGTAATACATACATTGGAGATGGGCAATTATAGGTGTTGGCAAGGTACATGCAGACTTTTCCTACCTTTGTACATAGACATAAAACAAAACTCAAAGCTGATGAACAGCACAAAAGAAAGAACGTATCCTTGCCATTCCTCAGATGGTGAGTTTAGTGTCCTAGTTTAACAAGTTTTTCTCAGAGATTTACAGCAACATAGAGGCCTAGCCACAAAAGGAGATATAGGAGACTGGAGGAAAATGGCTCATAAAACTGCATAAATATTATACTGCCATACAGAGACTTGGGCTGTGCAATGTTCCAAAGAGGCAGCATAAGCATACATGTTGACTAAATGCCTTTTATGAATTTATCATACCACATGAGTGTTCCTGTAATGTAAGCATTAATTTAATCCAACAGAAGTAAATTCTGTTTCAGTCAAAATAAGGCATACCCTTATTTTTAACCATGTCACATAATTCATCATTACTACAGATATACATATACTTGGTATATCGCAATCATGAAAGTATCAGTATAAGTACTCTATAATGCTAGTATTTCATCTACGTTAATATGGTCAGATATATATAAGCACTCCACAGTCAGCCTTGCCTCAGGACAGAAGGTGACAGCATGACTACTCCTTCTCGATAAGCCTTTCAGACACTAAATCAAACCAACATTCACCTCTGTGTGACCTCTGTGCCTATCTGAATAATATACAACTCTTCCCTTGACCATTACTGTACATCAGAGGTATATTATATCATTTGTTAGTTGTTACCAGAACTAGGCTTTTATACTACTAATATCACACAAGTGTGCAATATGTAAATGAGCTTCAAAACAATCCCTGAATGTTTTATTTTGTGCTGTGAACAAGAATCAAGGCTTTCACATGACTCAACAAACCAGCATACAGTCATCTTCCACAGTTTGGAAGTTTTGAACACCTCTGGTCATATTACATGTTTTTTTCATGCAAAAAAATAAGTTATTCTGTGTGGAACAAACTTGCAATAACTATGCAAAGAACACAACAGTAATTGTGCATTCAAATGTGCAGATGTGACTAATCTGTATAACCTGGATTCATGTTTTTTTCCCCACAACAAAACATTTAATTTAATCGGGTGTGTCCAAATTTTGCATAGGATGGTAAAACATCCAGGCTAATCCTTAAGTCATATCAATGAACTAATGTGTTTAAATGTAGTGGAAGGTAAAGTATGATACATCGCCTCTTCTTAGAAAAGTCTAGAACTTCTGAGTTTAATTAGAATGAATGACATGCTGCCACCCACACCACTTATACCTATCAAAGGAACGGCAGATGGCCAGTGTGTGTCTGTGTGTGTGTGTTTATTGGGGGTGGGGTAATCAGCTTTTTAGCATTACAATGAATCAGAGAGGAGAGAAGCAACCAAGAGAGCTAGTATTATTCCATTATTCCATTAATACTTCCATTACTACAGTGTTTAATGACAGTCTAATGAATGTGCTGAAAAAATTTAAAACAGGGAATCAGATGTTCAGTAACAAAGGGCTTATGATATTACATCCTGTTTTCCTTCCTTTTTAACACAGTGCCTTGAGGTAGATGGTCCATAGGCTAGCTCTAGGGCAAAGAGACACTGTTCTTAGCTGAAATTTTAACACTATTTTAGCCTATTTACCAAGCAGTCATAAAATTGAAACCACTGACTGGTGAATCGAATGTTATTGATTATCCGATTGGAGTGGCACGTGGCAAGGGGTGGGATATATTCTACCTACCAAAAACTGTGAACCAGGACAACTGGTGAACCATTGACAGGGTCATAGTTTTCCACGGCTTATACATGGGCATCAGAACCAGACCATGGAGCAAAGAAAGAAGGCATGATCATATTTTCTTTTACATTACATGGACGGCTAGGCGCATGTGCATTGTTGAAGAGAAAGCTCAAGGATATACTACTGAAAAAAGGCAAACAGACAGAGCCGGAGACCGTGGAATGACTAGGACTCCAATTTCACCAGATTTCAATCCCAAACCTTTGGGATGTGATTGACAAATAAATCTGATACAACAGAATATCATCCATGCTTAGATAGATTAGATCTGCTTTTGTGGCATGAAGGTATCTGGTAAAACTTTACCACATAGTTTTGGAATATAATTAATGTATGCCTTGTATTTCTGATAAAAGCAGATAAACATGCTGTAACTACTAGAAATTTCTACTCAAAACACATTCAGTCTGTAACTCTGACCAGAATGCTGGGACTGAAAGGAGCCACATGTAGTATTTTTATCTTGCTTGAATATTGTGGTAATGCTTAAGCATGAGCTGTAATCATGAGCGTTACTGAAGAGCCGCCTGCATCTGCCTAGTGCTCAGCCTGGCTGGCATTCACATGCAGATCAGACAGCTCTATAAATAACTTTATAGAGCATACATAAGAGAGGGAGATCAGTGCTATTACTGTTTTGACTGAAAGAAAAGGCTGAGAATAAAACACCCAACCTTTCTTTCATCCTTACATACAAGTGTTGGCAAACAAAGGCATGTAAGTGTGAAAGTGTGTTCATAATAGCACATATCAAACCTTAGCTTCCAAACGTAGTCGGTCAATGGTATTCTCCGCCTCTGCATACTTAGTTAATAGTCTATTATAATCATCCTTTGTGGGAGAGTAAAGTTGGAGACAGAAAAAAAGGAATAGAATAATTATTACTGCTTCACGACCCCCCCTTCGATCGACATTATACAAAGACATTACAGTTCCAAATGATTAACCAGAGATAGAGCAAGACTAATTATACACTACAAATAGACAGTAAAGGCTATGTTTAATCTTTGGAAACACAAAAACGTTTAGTTCATCCTCTCTTCTTCATACCTGAAGCTGCTGTACCAGTGTACTCGCCTGCAGAGGGCAACGGAACTCTTCAGGCACTGTACAGTTCACAAGCTTTTGTGGATCACCGGGGGCAGCAGTATCTGAGAGACCTTCAGTACTGCTCAACAGAACCTCCCTCACAATTTCAGCAGGGGATTTGAACACCAGTGGAGCTTCCAGCTTTGAGTCTCTCTTGCGAAGGGGCCTCCGGCTCCTGGGGGGCTTATAGCCACTCTTGGGAAAACGAACCCTGGGTTCCACTTTGGAAAAATCTGGTAATGGATGATTCAGGTTACCTATCCTGAAAATACATAAATATTATAAATCATTGCACAGCACTTGTGGATTGTGGAGTCTAATTATGTAAGTTAAGAGTAAAAAAATGTAGTACCATTCCAAACCAGTTCAATCCTTTAAATTCACTGTTTATGTGAATTACAAACAACACAGGGAGATCAATCAACTCATACTTCAGATTGCAGTGAAGAAGATTCCACTAGCTCTAGATATAATTTTGTACAGCATTTCAGTCTTTCTAATTAAACCTCACGTCAAAGGCAGCATTAAACCACCTTGGTCTTAAATTCACCTTTAATACACACTCAAGTAAAAATACAGATTTACATCATGTGGTGATGCAGAAAACACATCCCATAGTTTAAAAACACCATGCTCAAATATTTACACTATATTCCTTATATTTGTGTTTCTTGGCGATTGCTGGAAACAATGACATGGCATGGTCTGTTTATAAAACCAATTTTATTGACCCCTATAAACTCACCGGACATCCTTCAGGTCAGTGTGAGAAAGTTTGGAAGGTCTTTGTCCGCAATGTCTCCTGTGTTGAGGTGTGCTGAGTGGAGAGGAGTCTGAGGAAGAGCTCTGGACATTGGCTATACGCTGTGCAAGGCTGGAAGACTGACATGACTCCTGAGATGCTGAGTTTAATTGATGGGGAGAGGGAATAAAAGGCTGATGATTAGTGTGGTGGGAGCCAAGAGTCTTTGTCTCTAAATCATCCTCCTTTAATCTGCTTGTGACTTTACATTCATGTTGCTCCTCCTCACATCTGACAGGCTGGTCATTTTTGGTGGTGTGGCTGCTGTGAGACTCAGCTAAGCTCTCAGGGCATGCGAGTTCTTGGAATGTTTCAGTGAAGTTACCTGCCTGCTCCTCTGAGGAACAGTTGTAAGAAAGAAGGGCATGAGGAGTGTTTGCAGAGGACAGAAGTGCAAAATCATGAAGCCTTTCTTTCAGTGCGTATTCCGGGTTATAACAGTTTTGTGATTGTGTCAGTCTTACATATCTTGGGGTTGTCATGTTATTGTTTCTTTCATTACTAAAGTCATAATGGCTCTCTCTGCAGTGATACTGAAGGTCCATTTCCCGCGGGAGAGAAACCGATGATTCTGCGTGTCCTTTTTCCTCCTCAGCCCCATTATCAGTAATGCTTTCCACTCTGTGTTTTACTGGCCTTGAGTTTAGTTGTTGTCTATAGACATTGAAGATCTCTGTACTTTCCTCAAGTTTCTGTTCATCATCATCACTCCAGTCCTCCTGGGCAACACTCTCACCATCATCATCTAATGAAAGGCAAAAAAAATAGATTTTGCAATGGTTACTAAAAAAATAAGCACACCAGTTACTATGTTTGTACAAAATGTTAAATCCTAGCAAAGTGGCCATCACAAAAATATTGTGATTATACAAACTAATATACAAGATAAATACAATTTTTAATTATTGGATTAAAATCTATTAGTATCCCTAAGAAAGGGAAACAGCTATATGAACTAAATGAGAATTTTACTGTGCAAGGGTGATGGACAGTCATCTCCTGTAGGTTGGGAGAAAGGCTCCGAGTCCAGCAGCTCACTCAGGTGGCAGCTGAGATCTTCCAGTGCCACGGGAGGGCTTTCTTCAGGCTCTGGAGTTCCAGCATCAAATAACAAATCTTCTTCCTGTAATACAATCTCCTCTTTCTCGTCCATCTAAATGAGTAAGGGTGTTGGTAATGAAATATATGTATAAATATATATATACATACAAATTCATCTTAGCACTTGCATCTTGAATAAGGAATATGGTTTTTGTTTTCTTACATACTTTAAGTGCATTCACTCCAGATTTACATATATCTTTGTACTAATAAACATGAAGAAATAGGTTTATGTTTATAATGTTTATAAACAAATACTGGAAAAAGTGTACAGACATTACTAATGAGTACATTAGTACATTGTTGCGAAGTTGTTGTTTTCAAAATGTTTGCAAGATGCTACATTGCTTCATTGCAAGATGTTACATTGCTTCAGAAGAATGAGATGCTCAACAGGGGAAATTCAGAACTGCAGGTGTGTTAAAGGGCAGCAGGGGCCATGGCGGATAAGGCATCACAAGAACATCACAAAAGCAAAAATAAAAAATCTGCAGTTTCACATTAGTTCTATTATATTACTTCATAGAATAGCAAGCAGGTAGAACAACATACTGTTTTGCTTACCTTCTCCACACTTTCTCTCAAGCCAATGATGCCATTCTCATCCATTTGGCTCTCAAAGTCCTCATCTCTGTCTTTGTCCCAGCTAAGCTGTGATCCATCTGGACTGGGAGTCCAGATGGGCACTCCCACTCTGGTTCCATTCCTTCTCCTTTCCATTCCCTCTTGTTCCTAAGTTTCTCACATCACCTTGACTATGCATGACAGCGAGTTTTCAGTCCATTTCCTAATTGCCATCTCAGAGTCTTCCTTCCCTGGCATGGCTAAACCACCAGCAGGCACTGGGCCTTTGAAGAGTTTACTTGGGTACAGCCATGGTGAAAAAAAAAATCTGAAATTAAAAACACATTTTAATTTAATTATATTTAGAACAAGTAAAGACACTGAAGCCTATATTCAGATGAGTTACATCCTGTTTAAGAGTTCACAGATGAGATTACAATATTATGATGTGGACAAATGCTAACTGTATTGCTGTGTATTGTAATTCATCAAAACATGATTAAAATAGGCACAATCTTTAATCCATGAAAGGTCTGTGTTATTTTTTTTTTTATCGAAATAACCCTAACAGTGAAGCTGAATACCTTTTTTTTATCCAAACATCTCAATATAGTCAACTGATGTGAAAGCAGGAGAAACGGGGAGTTGGGTCAGAGAACCTGAAAAAAACAGCTGCTTTTGTGGATTCCTGGTAATCAGTGGTAAGAACCTACCAAATGTAGTATGAATAAGGACAACAAGTGAACTGGCAACAGGGAAAAGGTAGCGAAAGGTATCCTGTCAGGTCCAAATCCATAGAGAAACTACTGTATCACAAACTTGTTGCACATAAGGCTGCATATCTGCAACCAGTCAGAAACCACTGCTGATACCAACACATGAGTATCAAAACTAGGCAAAGAACATGGCTTTGTCAGAGGAATTTTGTTTTCTTTTATATCATGTGAATCATGTATATCATATTCTTTCTTGGGGTAAATGACAGGACCAGGATGATCCCTAATGGCTGTGGCCTCTTTCAGCAGGATATGTCCTACCACAAAGCAAAATGTTCAGGAATGGTTTAAAGATCATGATAAAGAGTTTAATGAATTGACCCCAAACCCAAAATCCATATACCTAAAATCTAACTGAGGACCTGCAGGACTAGTCCAGTGAATGGAGGCTGCACTTCATAACTTGCTGGATTTAAAGAGTCTACTGCCAGAAATCACAGCACAATTTCATGTCTTGTGGAGTCCTTGCCTTGACATGTCATAACTGTTTTGTTGGCACAAGGAAAACATACATTATGGTTGACATATACTGTGAAACCCTATTCACAACCATTTGATAGCAGAAACAACAGACATACTAAAGACCACTTACTAAATACTAAAATGCATAAATGTGATCTGGATAAAACACACCAGTAGCAGATTCTATCAGCACATTTTTAAGCCAGCAATAGACTATATTGCTGTAAATGAGACTATAAATTACCATTGGAAATTCCTTTGAGTCTAGGTTTAGGCTTAATCTGAATCTGAGTAACTAGCCAAAATTACATAGTGGTGGAGGCCACTGTAACCCCCAAGTCACTTGGCTTCCATGGCGACCACAACAACAACACTCTTTGCCATGCACCAACAGCCACAGACATCAATGCCATATTCTTTCTTCAGCCAATCAGCATTTTACAGAGATGAAAATGAGAGGCAACTTTCTGGTATTTTGTAAGACATAAACACAATGCATTTTAGTTCAGGCAACAGCAGCACCTCCTATGTATTTCAGATGTCTTATAGAACTTTTTTCTGCCCAAATGAGTCCTTGATGATTTCCCTGCGCAGACACACCTGATTCAACTAATTTGTTAAGTGCCTGGTTTAGTGAGTGTATTTAATTAGAGGAACTATCAAATGTGGCACCCTTGTTATAACCACTGCCTGACCACTGACAAAACTTTTTTTCAAAAGCCAGCTGGTAATAATGACATTATTCAAGAGTGCCGTCACTAAACTGAGATCCATTCATACTACGCATTATTCCTTTGTAAACAACATCAACTAACAAAGTGAACTCACTTCCATCAAGCACACAGAAGTATTACATTACATAAACTAGAAATTTGAAGCAGAATGTCACTCAAATCGGTGGTAATACTTACCAAGAGCCCTGGTAAAATGCTAAAAGTCTAGCTTCTTAAGAAAGCATGTCAACCACACAAGCTTCTGGCAACACACATACATACACAGCTAATCCCTTGTATGCTGAAGAGTCAGTGGATGATGACAGCGTTCCACTAATTTAACGCTTGTCTAGATTTTCATCTGTTCCCTTGGCTGCCGAGCCTGTCAAACACTGTTGCGGTCTCAGCTAAAAGCGACACAAATTCCAGCAACAGAATCATGCAGATTCTGCACCGGCAGAGGCAGTATCTAACACTGCTCACACTCAAAGAATGCTGAGCAGGTCTGTAATGAAGGCCATGCTGTACTAAGCTACTTACGTATCCAGGGCAATGGTGAGGACACAGACAGAGACTGAAAAACGTAAAGCGTGAAAATTAACTTGCTTAATTTAAACAATATCCACATGAATAAATTACACTACATCAACACAATTACCACCACAAGCACTGGAGTACTGAAACAAATATTGTGCTCATGTAAAATGTAAAAGGTAAAATGAATGAACAGTAAATTTAATCTATACTGCATTTACATTGTACCATGAAAACAAAGAAGAACAAAATTGTAACTGAAGTGTACATGCAAGAAGAGAGAACAGTAATTACAGAAAAGAGCAGTTATAACTGAGACACTCTTACAAGGAGCTAAACTGCATATGCATTCATACATAAAAATGTTTGTTTCCACATAAGGACAGCTTTGACTGGGAAGTGAAAGGCATGTATTAAAACTTTCTAACAGTGTTATGTATCACATTAAACATACTATTTAAAAAAATGTTTAAAAAAAAACTTTTTTCTATATATGGTCACTACAGTAACTCAGAGGTTGGGTGTAGATTACTGGTTATTTAGGATGGTAAATAAAACCTTCTGTTGTAGAAATTGTGATGACTGGTTCCTATAACCACCCCTGTAAGGAAATCTGATTCAGTCATTTCTCTGAATGACTAAACAATGCAATTTTTACAACTATTAAGGGAATCTATCTCAAATAAACACAAAACACACAATTTTCTTTCAGAAGGAACATAGCAAACAACACACTTGCACAAAATTTACTTTTGTATTTTTAATTGATCATTTTGTGTTGGTTTTGACTCAATACTGTTCTGTTTTATTCATGGTCCTACTGCCAGTACAGCAAAATCCAGATTACCGACATTGCTTTTAAAAGGTGATTATGTGGAGCATAGCGTAATCCTCAAATGAGTTTAGTGTAATGTCTCTCAAGAAACACTGAATCAATGCAACCAACTTCACAAGTGAGCAAATGCCTGGTTTCTCCTCAAAGACTCCAGCATTACACCTGAGACTGTGAGAGCCTTTCTCTATTTTTCTTTTTCTCTCTCTGGCACTCTTCATGCTTCACCAGCTTTCAGTGAGAGTAATTTGTAATTGGCCCTTACCAGTCTTGAATAGATAATGGTAAATACAATGATTTGTCTGGTATGACATTTAACTAATGCAGATCATGCACACTCATGGATTAAAATCTGTAAAAAGTAAAACAAAATCAAAAAGTAAATGGAATCATGTATTTTGTAAATTTCCCATGTTTGATCAAAAAAAAAAGAAACATGACAAAAAAAGATAACAAAAACTGATATTTAAACAAAATCTTCATGTATTCTTGTAAGCTTGCCCAGTTATACTCCTTTTTTCCAAACACATGAAATAAATCCTAAGGATTACAATTCATGGGCATGAAATATCTCCCCATTTTGATTCTTTACATAATGCTGAAAAATCAGACATGACGTTATTTTTAAGCTACAGATTCTGATATTTAGGCTGATGGAAAAACAGCTATTCATAAGGGTATTTAACAGATACATTAATAATATTTTATCTAAGTGTCGGACTGATGCAGCCCCCGTGATATAATATTATTAACGTATCTGTTAAATAGCCATAGGAATTCCATTAATAATATTTTTTCACTGTGTATGATTGATGTAGACACTCTTCCTAATTACTGCTATTTTCAGAGCTAAAAAGCCTTACAAATCTGGCTGCTTCGATAAAACTTTCGCTTTGTTCTGCTTCTCTTGAAACTACACCAGAGAGAATTTTTGCAGTATACTGAATATTATTCAAAGAAGAAAACAACACATTTATGTGCTCTTGTAATGGGCCCTTCAATCAAGTGTATTGAAACCACTCATACCTTATGATTAAAAGAACGTCTGAGGTACAGACATGATATTGCCCAACACTAGAAGCCATACATAGCATGCATAATAGCTTTTTACACTATGACTGCTCATCCAGTTTAGCAACTACTCCTTAGCCAATGTGTGTCAGATGACTAAAATTCAATTAAGCAAAGTGGGGCTCAGCTCTTGGAAAGTGCTCTACTCCATTAAGAAAATGTGTGAAGCGCAAAGCTCTTGTCAAACTCTCTCTCTCTCTCTCTCTCTCTCTCTCTCTCAGAAAGGGGACAAAAAGCTGGCTCACAGTGCCCAGATGTATCACTACCAACATCAGAAACAGTAGATGCTCTCTATGGAGAAGTAAGGCCAAGCACAAATTTCTAAAATATATTTCCTGTAATTTTCACTGGTTCTCACTCAAACCTACCTTAAACACCTGCTTTGTAAATGACTCACCAGCTCTTGCAACCTACATACAGCATGCATTTTCCTTTTGCACAAATCAAGCTAGGTTTACCTGTTAGTCGAGGTCGAACTGTTTCTATTAAGGTGCAAAACTGAAACTGTGACTAATATAACCAGTCTCTTTGGGCAGCATGTAGCTGTTTCTTTAGGAGGTCCAGCTGAATGATGCCTGAAGAGAAAAAGAAACACTAATTTTGAGACTTTTGAAGGCTTACCTTAACTACAGGTGCGTCAAATCTGGTGCTCGAGTTTGAGAAGAGAAAAATAAATCAGTAAAACCAGAGCCAGGCCTTCTTGGCTCCCTCCGTTGCCTTGAGAACAACACAAACTAATGCCCCCTCCTTCTGTCTGTATCACCAAGCGACCAGAGGAAACAAGGGCACTTTTTATTCAACGTGTCCTCTTCAACGCCGCAGTTCATGTTCTCCTCTGTCACTTTCGCTTTTCCTTTCATGTGTGGTCCTGCTCTGATCTGCAGACACTTAAAGATTTAAACTCCTTTCTTCTCGCTACCTCCGTCTTCCTCGGGGATAAACCTTTCGCTCCTCACTTTCTCAGCAGGTTTAGCTCCACTCTTCACACTCTACTTTCAGCTACACACGACTTCAAACTTCACATAGGTTTATCGTTTAGTGTGTTAGAGTCGGGGCCTTTTTTGGAAGGCAAAGCAATAAAATATCTATAAAAAACATAAATAAGCAGCGGTAACAGAACTTCTCCAGTTGAAGAGAGAGCCAGTGATTTGTGGGTGGAGCTTATCCTGCATAATCGTAAACAGAACACGAAGAACAGTGATTTAATTGGCTGAGTTTTGAAACGGGGCGGGATCAAAGTCAGACATCCTATGTGTATTACAGAACCAGCGTGGCTTGGGAAGGGACTGTAAACTTCAACAGAGGTTTCAGTTAAATTTGTTTAACATTTTAAGTCTAAAAAGTGCATTTATGTGCATATTGTGTTAAAAATAAAAGATACGTATGTATGTATATAAGTATATATGTATATCTATCTATCTATCTATCTATCTATCTATCTATCTATCTATCTATCTATCTATCTATCTATCTATC
>JBBPDC010000023.1:8519814-8533683 GCA_037974485.1 Hemigrammopetersius urotaenia
ACACACACACACACACACACACACACACACACACACACACGCGCACACACACACACACACACACACACACACACACAGAATCAGTCATAAAAGAAGAAACGGGAAACAACTGGTCAGGATGCTGACAATACATTAATATTAATATTGTAATAAAAACAATGTGATTGTTTGCATATCGTAAACAGCACCACTGCAGAGGCTAATATCAGGATAATTACTAAAAACGATATATTGTGCAGCCCTAATTCAAAGTGACGGTGCAACGAGAAACTGATAAATGGACCTGGGTGAAAAACTGTGATGACACAGTCATGTGGATATTTAATAAACACATTTTATCCTACATACAGTTTATCCTACATACACAGTAAGAGCATGGTGGAACAATGATGAAAAGATACAAGAACGACATACTGCCATCTAGCCTGTGGTTAGCAAGGACTCTGGGAAGAATAACTTGCACATACACATACACACACACAAACAAACAAACAAACAAATAGAGGTACTAAGAAGAAGAAAAGGCAGGCAGTAATGAATGCATACCCCATGAAGCTCCTGAAAGCAGTACAAAGAAAAAGAGAAGAAGGCAAGGGCACAGTAAAGAGAGAGAGGCAGAGAGAGAGAGAGAGATACAGAGACAGAGACAGAGAAATAGAGAGAATGTGAAATGAAAATATACCAATAGGAAAAGACAAATGTGCCTACTATTAAACACATAGAAACGAAATTGAACAGGAACAATTCAAGCAGAGCAGTGGTTTGGAGAAAGAGAAAAATGTGAGGCACATCAAATGTGAGGCACATGGGATAAATGTCCCAGAGCCACACATAATGGTTCAAAATACACTGCCTTTCATTGGGTTTTTTAAGCCATAAACCAAATATATAGTTTTCTTCTTAAACTGCATACTTAAACTTCACCAGCCAATCATCACACACAAAGCCTTAATTACCAATGATACATCTACAACCACGTTAAATGATCTGGGGTAAGAGCCAAAGATAGCCCCCAAATGCTTTAATGTGGTTTCTGCTTGCACAGTGCTAAACTGGTGGCCAAAAACTTTTCTTTTAAAAACAAATGTAAGGCACCAAATATGTCTTGGCTGACTGAATATGAGCTAAAGGGAAAATTGAGTAAATCTGATTTTTGGCTGAACCATCTCTTTAAAGACAGAACAAGAATCTGCACAGTAGAACTAAAGCTATCTGAAACTCATTTCAGTAAATAGCCATTGGTTATAGTGTTGCTTTGAGAATAACAGCTGTACTCGGGGGAATGAGTATGTCTCAGATGGAGGCTGAGCTTTGTAAGTGCTGCTAAGTTTGACTTCAATCTCTGGAGGGAAGGGGAAAAGATTTGACAGTAGACCCAGCATAGGTAGGAACAGTGTGTATAATCCCCTTATGAGTCAGGAGAAACACATTTAACACTCTTTCATTTTGCAGGAAACAGCATATACACACGACCCACTCCATGCACTGCTCTGTCTCCCACCAAAACGCTGGAGAGGTGGCAGTCAAATCTCATTCCCGTCATTTTCAATCCAGTGATTTTATGGGATTTAAGCTGACAGCATGGATTCCCTTCCCCTTCGCCACTGCTCTAACAAGTCTGGAAAGAAGTATGTACTTACGAGCAAGCAAAAGCCACCAGGGCACCGCTGACCACGATGAAGTCCAGAATGTTCCACAGGTCCCTGAAGTAGGAGCCAGGATGGAGAAGCAGCCCCAGGTCAATCATCTAATGAAGCACAGACAGAATGCAGGCCATGAAGAACCACTACACAATAGGGCAAAAATATAAAGCAAAGATATTTACATGATAAACCTTCTAACAAAATCAGTAATATCTTTGAATAATAATTTTCATAATTTTGTGGAACACCTGGGTTCTTGAAAAAAATGAAATTTCACCTAAAAACTGTCAGTCAGAAAAAATCTAATGCCAAGTGCTGTGTACATTTATATTTACATTTACAGCATTTCGCAGATGCTTTTATCCAGAGTGACATACATCAGTGCAATGATGTGCAATAAGTTAACAATATCATCCAATCAGCCACTTCTTTACCTCACTATTATACAGTTTATTCAGTAAGAGTTAATGTACTAGACCAGGGGTTAGCAACCTTTAACACTCAAAGAGCCATTTGGACCCGGTTTCCACAAAAGAGAAAACACCGGGAGCCGCAAATCCTTTTTGACATCTAAAACGAAGATAACACTGTATTTACTGTTTTTTTTACTTTTATGTTATGAATAAGCACAAGACACAAAAAATTAAACAGACTGTATTTTAACATTACAAGATCACAATAATCTTCAAATTTCAAACTACAATAAAAAAAAATACAATTAATAAAAAAATACATTTAACACTAGAATGGCTGACATCGTCAACTGACGTAATTTCATCAGAATCAGAATCAGAATTGCGTCTGTTGGCCAATTGGAACAGCAAGCATTATCTGTAAGAGACATATGGGTGTGGTGTAGGCACATGTACACATATTGTGGTTGTTTAATACTGTTGTGCTTGAAAGACACAATTGACCGGAATTAAATTCCTTGTATGTGTTGCTCACATACTTGCCGATTCTGACTCTGATACTGAATGCTCAACTGGCGATGTATGATGGGCTCTGGGTAGAAAGTCCACTGGACACTTGCTGTGTTTGCTGGCTGCAGCTTGCGTGGATGTGTCCCGGCAGGCTGAAGGACTAAACCCCGGAACCGACTGCAGTAGCATCGTATCAGGAAGAATCTTGTGCGAAACTGGGTAATGTGTCAATTGACGTACGCAAACGTTATAGGTATAGCCAGTTAGCCGCTATTCTAGTGTTAAACTACTATTTATTTTCAAAAGTCACTGGGAGCCGCAACGTAAGGATGAAAGAGCCGTGGATTGCCGACCCCTGTACCACACTGCATTATGGTAGTCTGTAATTGCGTGCAATGTATGGCATTGCTCTCTGAAGCAAATCAATTCCTAATTTTTTAATAGCATTTTAAATAGTTAGCTGCTCTTTCATGAATGGATAAAACATTCTGAAGAACTACGTTTTTACATTACATTATTAAGTCAGATGTTTCAGATATACCACATTTTCTTATGACATAGATAAGAGGTTTTAAGTAATACCTTTATCACCATTTCAAATGTGAACACCCCGGTGAAGACATAATCTAAGTATTTTAGCACCTAAAAAAAAGAAAAGAAACAGAATGTGGGTTATCAGTATTAAGCAATACTGCTGGAATGACTTTATATAATACACTGTGGATATAAAAATAATATGATGTTGAAATGATCAATGCATAATGACAGAATGCATAAATAAAACCAGTCAAACATGGACACAATGAATTCTATTAGGATTGTAATGATTTTTCAGAAAGGTTTAATACAGCCTGTAACTAGTTTGATCATATACAACCAGAACAAACTTTGAGAAAGATATGAGATCTGATAGCTTAATTTAGCTTAATGAAAAGCTATAAACAGGGAGAGCCAGACAGATTGAAAAGACATGTTCACATTTCTAATGTAATTTAATTATGTTCACTGCTTGTGGCTTGATGTCATAGTGTTACCAAGCAGCCAGTTGCTGACCGTGGGTACTGTTATTTCTTCATAAATGACTCTCTCTCATCAAGGTCTAGCAAAAGAGTTCTGAAGGCGCTCTGTGTGACAGCAGAAACAAGGGATACCACACTAGTGCCCTGAAGGAATATTCATTGTGTAAAAGGTAAATGTTTTGACCCTAGCCTTGTTCTTGTTCTCCACCTTCAGCTGTGATAAATCCATAAGCATGACAATGTGATTCACTCTTCTTTAAAAACCCAGGAGTTATTAGAAGCTAGTAAGGCAAAATTATCAGATCTTCATTTGCATTGTGTGTATGTTGAGGGCGGTGTCTTGTGTTCGTACATTATTCCTGGGGGCGTTAGCCTGCACAGGATCTTCAGCAGCCAGCGCAATGCTGCTCATGGTGATGACCAAAAGAATGCACATCTCAAAGTAGCGCAGGTTCACCACATAGTGACACAGCCTTCGCACACTGAAAACACATACACATACAGCACACTCATAGCACACCCAAAGGAAAACAAGAAAGTAACCGTTTGAACACATTCCACATTATAATTTATCCAGGAGTGGAAATGTATTTAGTCAAAAATGACACTTTCTGTAATATGTAGGTTAAAACTGCAGGAAGTTGTTTCATTTCTGTCACGGGTGGGCAGAAATGACCGACCGAACAACCAAAACACAACCTGACTGGCACGAGAGAGCGGGTTTACCATGCGATTTGATCTGAGAATGCGATTTGATCTGAGAACGGAGTTGAGGCTCGCACCAAACGAGCCCGCGTTCTCACACGCACACACAGGGAAAAATGGGGGGATGCTCCGAAGAGCCAGAGTACTCACAGTACGAAATAGGGTATGGGACACATAAGACTGAAGCTTGCAACTTCAGTATCTGTGCGAGGTACTAACACCTGCTTTTATACCTGACGTGCTGTCATTTCTGGTGCCCTTTGACTGCACGTGACCTGGTGTGCGTGACAGTTTTCTTTTAAGGCTAAATAAACATACAAATAAATACTTTACAGATAATTTCAAAGGTAATGCAAAAATAGATATTTTGTTAAGATGAGGACTAGAAAATTCAATCTGATAAAAAGACAGCAATTAATAATATTTATAGAATTAATCCAATTTAACACATTCATGTTATGTAACTTTTTACCATATGTGTCCTCATTCTCAATTTTAAATCATTTTTAAAAATCCATTTCAATTAAAAAAAATATTGCAAGGCTCAAAGATATGAGACCACATTGGACATCTGGGAAATTTTCATTTATACCTTAAAAGTTAATGTTCAGACTTATGCATTTTTACTTTAGTGTTCAATATTAACCACTGAGAAGACTATCACATGGATTTGATCTATCCATCAGAGGTTTTCACACACACATGGATGTCAATTTTTATTTTAACAGAACGTAAAACAGCAGCATTTTCATAAGGGTTTTGAACCCCTTTGCACAACAGAGCAGTTAAGTAACCAAAAAAATCCCCAAGGCATTCAAGGTTTGAAATTATAGTTTCAGCTCAAATTCCATTTTTCTTTACACTTTCACACTTGATTCCACACATGAAATGACATGATTTGCTAATTATTTTAGAGCAGAAAAAACACTTCACTGTGCCTGATTGCACACTCCATGAGATCTGGAGGTGTCAAATGAGCCTCAAGGTGTCATATACTTGATTTTTTTTTTACATATACATGGACAGATAAACGCTTTCTTCAGAAGGGCAGCTTTAGACTATATTCAAGGACCATACTCACGGGTTGGCCTGGCCAAACACAAACATGGAGCTGTAGGGTAAGATGTGCTTGGGAGCATTCTGATTCAGTTCATCCAAATCCTTCTTCTCTTCATTCAGGAGCAGACTATCACCATCTACGTTATTCACTGCCAAGAACACATAGGGAGTATATTCAGTAAGTTTGCAATGAGAAATGTGCATGTAAACAGTGTCCAAAAAGAAAAACATTTACCTTTGAGGGTTCACTGTTTGTCACGTGATTATATCAAAGTTAAATTCGCACCCGTCCGGGCCCTTTAACATTTTGCCTGTTACACGCCCGTGCCCATGATAAATTACACACAAATTAAAAGACCTTTTTCTGTGTTTTTGGGGAACATCAGAGGGGGGGTAGATTTTGTTATGTAGTATTAGAGATTATTTATGGTGAGGGTGTGTGTTTTAGTTGTGTTAAATAGTGAATATGAGTCCTTCTCGCCAGGAGCCTTAGCTCCGCTGTTGAACTTGTGGAGTTGTAACAGGGCATGCCAGTGGGGGCGCAGTACTATCTGAAGAACAAAGTCTGTTTCGGAGCTGTGGGCTGAGAATAAATAGAAGTTTGGCTCGAAGGGCAGTCTGTCTTCGCATTATTTTTATCTCTCATGCTTACCATGATATAGTTTGAGCTGCGTTCTGTGTTCTTGGATCATAAATCCAGCGGAAGAAAAATCTCACTGGAGAGCAGTGAACACACTGTAATAATGATGATTTGTCCATGATATTCAAATACATAGATATTTTCGCTTATATGTTACTTTTGCAGGCTACAATACTGTTGATCTGCTACCCGGCCATATCTAATGACTGACCCGCCTGCATATCTGACCGTAAAATTCCAGAGCGTTAAAATCAGCTCCTTTCAGCAACTATCTATGGGTACCCTGGTCCTTGAGTGCCCTGCTGTACACATTTTAGTGTTTCCCTTCAATAATACACCCTTTTTAAATCAGGAAGTGCTTATTCCCAAATAGTGGATTAAAAGTAATGGACTACTGACTGGGGATGATGGTGGTTTCTCCTGGTGGGGCTGTGATGGTAACAGGGATGTTGACTGCAGCTGACCCAGCCCTGGTGCTATTCTTTAGATTATCAGAGTCCTCTTGTCTCTCTCCTCCTACTTGTGGCTCAGTAGGGGTCTCCACAGGGCTCCCCAAACCATCTCCTTCTGTATCAGTCAATTGGTCTCTGCAAAACACAAAACAACCACAGGCCGAATTCCCTCTTCATTCTATGTTTCACGTTCTCCCAAAAACATCTGTTCTTTGTTCTGAAACTGATGACCTAAAGAATTTGAACACAAACCGTAAATGATAACTGATGACTATAAATGGATACCAGCAAGGTGGATGAACATGATAGGCTTTTTTCATAAAACATCCAATGAATGTATATAATATAGGCTCATGTTACAAATTTTTGTTTGAGCCTTACCTTTGGCATGTGGATTTGTCTCCGTTCTCTATGCACTCATCTATGTCAAGTGTGGATTGAGCTTTGACTCTAGGCCTGTGTCTCCTCCTCTCTCCATTGTCCCCTTCACCTTCCCTGTGACCCCGTGACCTGCGTTCCCCCTTGGCTCCATTGCCAATGGTGCCATTCCCATTGCCGTTCAAGCCTCTGGTTCTGTGGGAGTGGTGCCGGTGTTCTCTGTCCTGGGGGCCCTCCTCTGGGGACCGAGCTTGGTGCCGTTGCCGGTGTGATCCATCTTGGCTGGAGCTGCGCTCTAGGCCCCGTTGGTGTTCTCGGCTGTGGCTGTGGTGCCGATGGTGATGGCCTTCTCCTACCTCACCATTTTCCCCTCTGCATCGGTGGTGTTTCCGCTGGTGCCCAGATGCAGGATCCTCTGGGACATCTCCTCTGGGTTTTTCAGAGGTGCCGTCACACTGCTCCACCACCAGCGGCCGGTCATGATGTGCCTTCATGTCTGGCCGCAGGTGCAAAGCAGAGGACATCCGCATACGTTCCTCTGGCTCCAGCTCACTGTAGAGTGCCTCACTGCTGCTGCGCAGGTTGTGGCGGCGGAGCTGCGTGGTACGCTGTTCCCACACAGACATCTTCTGCAGAGAGCGCTGCTGCTCCTTACTGGAGATAATTAAGAGGAAAATAGAGGAACATCAGCAAAAAAAGTTTGTGGTTAATACCAGTGCTATACTCCTCTGGTATGGGGTAGACAACATTCATATCCGTGGGAATACCATTATGTGCCATCATATTTTTCTACTACATTATCATGGAAATAACTACTCCAACATGCAATATGACATTCAGAGGTGGGTAGAGTAACCTAAACCCATGCTGAGATAAAACCCGAAATGAAGTAAAAAAAAAAAAAAAGGAATACTAACAGAACTGACCAAAAATTTCCTGTGGCTGAACTATTTAGAACATTCTGGATATATCAGAATAGTACGACTGTCTGATTACAAATACAGTCTGAGAATTTTCTGTACCAGACACACAGCACTGTGTTATATCCAAACATTTAAGTCTGGATAAACTCTCTACTGTTCTCATACTTTGTGCTGCTGGTAACTTGGTAGTCACCTGCAAGATGCTATTTTCACTTGTTTAATGCTAAAACTTTATTTCTTTCCAGATAACCTGTTGGACATATACAAGTATATGTATATTCTGACATGACATAACAAAAGAAATAAGTGTTGTTTTGAGAGAACCTAGTGGATCACAGTGCATGTGCATGTGACGTCAGTGCAGATTAAACACTGTTAAAGATAATGAAAAAAGGGTACAAGGATAAAGCATTAAAGCACAGGAAAGCACAGTAAAATCTGTTCAAAGTGAAGCAAGGCAGTAAGAATTTGAATGTGAATTTTGAACTCTACTGGAGCTACACATATATTTTGAAAAATAATGTTCAAACCCAATCAAAGTCGACATGAGAGATCAGGTCCCATCAATTTTGGATAAATATTTCATGCTCAACAGCATGAATGTTGGAGTTGGCTCTGTTTTGTGGTACCTGTGATCATTTTAATGCTAAAGCTCAAAAGAACAAGATGTGAATGCCAACAAACCAATTCATTTTTGTCTTTAACAAAACATAATGAAATTAAACTCCAAAAACACATGAAATGTGAATGGCTAAAAAGTTGTTAAGGAAAAAGCACACTCTACAAAAGCAACTAGTTGTTACCCATCTCTGATGACGTAAAATAATAATGACTTTGGCTGATAAAAATGCACTGAAAAGATAGATTTTTCTTCATGCTTTTGTAACTCATGCTTATTAATCAAACCTTATAATCAGATGAGCTCTGGACCTAGGTGAGCCTTCGAGCTGCTAGCCTGTAATGGCTGTGAGAAATGCAAGTTATATGGAAGTAGGGAATGGCTACTGCTGATGTTTCAGTGTGGCCTGACAGGGCAGTAATCACTGCCATCCTGCCATAAAATATGTTGTTCAAAAAGTGTCCTCTGGCACACCTACTGGAATAGCATATTATTTAATTGCTGCTCCAGAGGTGTATCAAAAACTTGACAACAATTGTCATGCTCCCAAGCAAGTTTGGGATAAGCAAATAACCATAGTGTGACCGTTCTGCTCACACTGATGCTTAGATTTTTTTTCGGTGCAATTCTGTTGCATTGCTATAACAAGCATCCATCATCTTACTAGTTATAGTAATGGCTTCAGGCTTAATCTCTAGTATTGACTTGTCTCAGTCACTTAACCCTCAAGAAAATAGTCTATTACAATGCAACTACTACTATATATAACTACAAAACAAATAAACTCTCTGAGTAATTGAATCCTGTCAGCACCAACAAACTCAGCATATGGCCCTACAACACAGGCACATTTTCCTCCTCTGTAGAGATACTGCATCATGGATGAACACCAGTGGCATATGCAATATTCTAGATAAGGGATAATGGAACATGGCTTTTATTCTCCCAAATTTTACACTACACTGAAAAGCTGTCAGAACACAAGGTAAAAGCTTTTCATCCATTCAGCAGATGAAGTGTTAGTGATGAGACATTCTACCAGCTATTCTAATGCAAATACAATATGTGTAATGGGGCTGAAGAATTCATGCTCAGTTGACCTGTCAATGATATGCCCAGAAATCTGTTCTTTGGTAGCAAATGTTGTGAGGCTGGACAAGTTTTATCATACTTACACTTGTTCCTATGTTTTAACTTATTTTATTTAGAAAATCAACAAAACATGTAATGGAATATAAGCTGCTAATTGCTTTGAGCTATATCAGTAAAGTCAAGCAATTTGCTGACAGCCCCAGAAAGAAGATAAGGTTCTAACAAAGATGATAAGCCAATTAAGCGAGTAAATGATTCAGTCATAGAGGCTTGCTGTAAATACTAAGCAGAGTGAGATAATATCATTCAGATAGTGATACAAAAAAAAGCTAATTAGCTTAATAATCATTTTTTTAAACAAATGATTGACAGTAACATACAGGAACTCTAAAAAAAAGAGAATGGATTAAGGTTTTGCCCACTCTTGGTGAAGCTTGTCCCACAACGCAAAAATAGCTATGAGGGCAGAGCATCAACAGGGACCCATGGGAGGACCATGGAAAAATACCTCACAAAGTGACGGACGGGCGAGTAGACATGGCTCCTGTGAGCAACAAAAGAATTCACACAGTACAGAACAACAGACATATTAAAACCAGGAAAGAAAGAAACAACACAGAGACTGAAGAGAGAGAAACTCAATGCATGAACACAAGAATACGAGACAAAAAGGGAAAAGCAGACAGGCAAAGAAAATACATCTGACAGACATAAAAACACACACAGATGGACAATTTGTACTAAGATGAGATATATTTTCTATTGCCCATTAAGGTGCATTTGAATTAGCATACCATGCCTCTCTCAAAACAATACATACTCCTAAACACACACACACACACACACACACACACACACACAAACGTTGATCCAAATGACCACTGAAGCCTGCAGGCAACAAACCCAGACTGCTTTGTTTAGCTTGGCCTTCATTCATATTGGAAACGTTACTCACTGGTAAGAAAAACAAACTGAAAGTGCAGGCTATTTCTCAGAACTGTCAAATACATAATTCATCAAACCAGGAATAGAAAAACACAGAGTACCACCAAGAGTGAATAAAATATTTCACATTAAGATGATTAAAATGCATTCACAATAAAGTCCATGTCAAAGTTCGCATTGTAATGTATCAGTTAATGTATAAGTATAATTTGTGACTACCAATACTTATCTATGATAATACATCCATTATGTAACATTTTGCAGTCCACTTCGTCGGGAAGACTTTCATTTGCCCTTCTTGACTTTTTGCATGTCACACTTTTTATACATCATCTTCATTCGCATGTCACAGCAACAACAACCAAATAACTGATTCAGCACCACACATTCATTGCAGTCATTATACAGAAATGTTAAAGGAATACTCCAGCATTTTCAAACTCAACTCTAGCTGACATTGTACCTGTAGCACAAGGCCAGCTATTACATAAATTAATTTTGACATATTTCCCTTTAGTTGGGGAAATTGCTTCTTTCCTTGTTTGGTAAGGTGTATGAAAGTTTCATTTCAGCAGCTCTGGTAACACAGTGTCTTATGTCTGTCTTCACATGATTAAGTCATATATTATACTATAACTTAAAATATGCTGAAATTACTAGATAAACAACTGCAGGGAGATACACTAATGATTTGTCTTATTGTTATTGTCTTATTATTATTATTATTATTGTTGTTGTTGTTGTTGTTGTTGTTATTATTATTGTTATTATTATTGTTGTTGTTGTTGTTGTTGTTGTTGTTGTTATTATTATTATTACTGTTACTAATGGTGGAGTATTCCTTTAACTGTTGAAAATATATTCATAGGTAAGGGTAGGCATAACAGCATGTAACTAAGCATGTAACTATTCAGAGCAGGGGCTAGAGAGAGGAGCTTAAGGGGGAGAAGGGTACGACTGAGAAAGAAGAGGAAAAAGAGGAAAAAAGAAGAAAAAACAGACATATAACAAGATAAAAGGAGAGCAGAAAAGAGGAGAGGAGTGGAAGGGAGTGCAAAGGAGAGGAGGAGAATATTGTAAGTGAGAGCAAAACTCACGATGAGTGAACGCTGCAGACGGAAGAGCTGCGAGAGAGTACATCTCGATTTTGCTTTACAAAACTGCACATGCGAAACAAACAAAACAAAATAATAAAGAATAAGACAAAAAATATAATTAAACAAAAAACTGCAAGATGGTAGTCCAGGGGTTATTCCCCTTTGAAATACACATGCATAGTGCAGTGCGCTTTAACTACATGGGAATGATGTGCTATTTGTAGCTCACTAACGCATCTTTGCAGATTGTATTTACAATAGATGGAACAGTGTTCATTTTGTATTTCTGTTAATCAATCTCTACCAATTTTGCTGTGATTAAGGCACGTATACATTAAAAAACAACACAAAAACAAAAAATTCACTGAAATGTACATGACAGCTTATAACAAAACAGACACTGGACTGCATATACAGGCACTATCTAATATACTTCAATAATGTGGTTTTAAACTGACGTAGCTCCACATACCACTAACTGTTAAAAGGAAGTCACAAAGCAACTGCAACCAAATAGAGCAGATTAAAGAGAAACAACAATTGGGCAATTGTAGGACCTTCCATGTGACAGTCTCTGAGACATTCTTAAATACATTCTCAAAAGAATGGAGAATTATGGAAATCATTATTTGCTACAGAATGCACACGATGCACATCATACCCAAACACACAGAGTCGTGTGTGTGGATATGAAACTAGGCCCACTGCAAAACGGATTAAAACATAGACGTAGAAGTGAAGTAAGAGGGGAGAGGAAATGGATAGTGACCTGAACAGTGTCCAGACTTACGCTGCGATGGAGATGTTGGCTGCAGACATAGGGCTGACCTCCTTCACTTCCATGGCCTTCTGCAAGGCCATGCTCTTTTTGGCTGCTTCCTCTTGCTCCTCCTCATCCTGATGGATCAGAAATTTATGAAGGTTTGGGGCAAAAAAGCTTCAAAACGTTTATAAACTTCACAAAATTAAAAAAGTAAGGGAAAATTGTCAGCACTATGAACTCCACATTTCTACATCATTTCTGATGCTGTATAAGATTATAAATGAGCAGGAGCTGCTTACATGGAGCACCATCATTGTATAGAACATAGCTCCACTATACCACAGCCCATAGCTGGCGGGCAGTATAACCTTAGATTTTATATTTTGACTAATCAGCTACAACACTGTAACTGATTATTCAGTATAAAATTGTGCACATTTGACTTTGTCAGCTATTCCTTTTAAGGAATTCCTTTAAAGGAATTCTGGTCAGGAACATCATTTATTATCTACCTAATTCTTAAGGTAGATAATGACTGAGAGTCTGTTGTGTTACTGAAGTTATTGTTCATTAGCTGAATTATAAACCCTAAGAGAAGGATAAGAAAGATGAAGCTTTAACGATCAATCAACCCACCTTTGTCAGCTCCTGAGCATTGGCAAGATTATCAACAGCAATAGCCAAGAATACATTAAGAAGAGTGTCTGGTTCAGCACAAGTTAAAGGTATATCTGTATCTATGGTTCATTTATAATTAGACCCCTGAATCTGATGAAACAGTATATCCTGTCAGAGCAGTTCTGGTCATGGGACAGAGGATACAGTTTCCAAAGAGAGTAAGAACAATGAAGTAAACAGATGAAAACATCCCACGCTGGACGCCACCCTGAGACTCAATTCCATGATACATCACTGCATTCCAGTCCTCTCCTGTTAGAATCTGAAAGTGACATACATCACACACATACAAAGCAGACAATAACAGAATACAGAAGATATAGATTATGTATAATACGTAAAGATAGATTTAAATACACTCAGATCTGAATATTTAATTAATTTATTCCCCCAAAAATTGGATAAACATTCATATTTCTGTACATTTACAAATAAGAAATGGCACACCTGAAAAACAGTCATTATGGCTGCTGGAAAGTTGTCGAAGTTTGTAGTGGGTGTTTCTTTATCGAAATTAAACCTTTTTGAAAGAGAAACAATAATTATCTCAAACAAACAATATTACAATAAAAAAACTTTTCAGACAAACTCTAATCAGATGTCTTTATATCACACACCACAGTAAGAGAATGAGGACCTTTGGAAATTGACTAGAAGAAATAATCTATGAGAGTTCAGCACATTTAATAAAGTCTGAATTTAATATTAATTGTTAACATTAATTGTTAACAAATAAGGTCAAGGAAGGTGAAAGGTTGGGAAGTCAACCACTAATGGAAGCTTTTCAACCAGCAATCACCTACCTTTTTTCACAAACTACATACCTAAATCAGTGAAAGTGACAATCTGGTCAAACACATCCTCTGCATTTAACCCATTCACCAAGTGAAGCAGGGGGCAGCTACGAACACAGCGCCCGGGGAGCAGTGTGTG
>JBBPDC010000023.1:8542499-8553744 GCA_037974485.1 Hemigrammopetersius urotaenia
TTTATGGCAGAAAGTGTCAAAGGACAAGCCTTACCAACAGAAGAGATGTCTGTGAAGCGTGCTTCTACCTCCTCAGCACTAATTAGATCATTCCTATCCTTCTTGGTCTTGGCTCTTTTCAGTACTATATGAACAGCAAAACACAAACATTATGTAAGACAAAGTTAATTGATACTGTGCTATTTCAGGGGTAAATGTCTAACAAAGTTATGATTTGGCCAAAAAACATTACTTACCTCAAATAAATAAAGTAAATTTATGATGATATGTCTGTTGTCTGAACTTTGCTTTTTCAGTTGTGTCCTGGAACTATGAAGCTAAAACGTACTAAAAAATTACACCATAGGCACCAAATATATCTATGAAGATTTGGGGTAATGGGCCATTCACATACATATGAGCTGAGGTAAAATTTTCCTAAATGTTTGCATAATTCAATATTTAACTCAACAGAACTCATTCAGAATAGTTTGATGTGAAATGTTTCAATGCAGGGAATGATTTATGTTAATAGTGTTCAATTTAATTCTGATTATACTTTTGATATATCATTGATATATATAAAGTGAAAAAATCTGTGAGTTTGTGCAAATATATATATGTAACTATTTAAAAAGCAGTAGAAAATCCCTTTATTGTTTGTTTTTGTAGGAGTCTGTGTTAAAAATATGTCCTATATTTGTTTAAAAATAAGACCTATAAAAATATGTAATTCAGAGGTTCTTGAAACCAATGAATTGGCTGAAATGATGAGGGGCTATTTGTTGTCATGCCATCATTTGTACAAAACAGCTAACTGCTCATAGCCCACCCATTACATAAGCAGCATGAGTTCCGAACAACTGAGAAAGATAAATGTGTGCACAAAGCAACCCATACCTCGCTGTGAGTCATCAGCCATTAGCACTCAAGAGATGCTGAATAACTACACACATGCATGACTGAGAACCTAACTCTGCCCTCCCTCTATTTTTCTCTGTTCCTCTCTCTCTCTCTCTCTCTTTCACTATTTTCCCCGTCTCTCCATCTTTCTTTCACGTTCTCTCCTACTACCCACTGCACAAGGCTAATTACAATCCTTGTGGACTGGCTGTCAATTATGTTTTTCATCATGCATTTTCATGTCTTGCGGCAGATGATGGCCTACTGTAAATCGAAGAAACTGACTGAGGTTGTTAACAATATTTGCTACATATCTAACTCTGTGTGGCTGTAGGAAAATAAGGAAGCCTGTAGTTTATCTATTTTCATAGTTTTATGTCAGATTTTTAAGCACCTCCTTGTATTGGTATGGTGTTAAAGCTATCAAGGCATCTCACACGGAGGTGTGTTTTGTTAGAGTGTGTGTGTGTGTGTGTGTGTGTATGTGTGTGTAATTCTAATCCAATTAACCCTGTTGTCTTAATCTTTATAATTACTTCTGGCATCCACGTCAGGCAAAATTGACAGAGATTATGGGTCTTGATTAGGCAGAACTACTGGGAGCAGGAAGTTAAGCACATGTCAAGGAATGTACTGAAGAGACAGCAGACCATAGTAAGAAAGGGGGTTATAACCAGAGACAGACAGAGAGAGAGAGAGAGAGAGAAAGAGAGAGAGAGACAGAGAGAGAGAGAGAGAGACTGAGACAGAGAGTACACGCGAGGGAAAGAAAATTACAGTAATCAAGACAGAAGGAGAGAGACCAAAAGACTGAGAGGCAAAAGCATGTGGAACTGATAAAATGAACAACAAAATGGTAAAACATAGTTTCATTACCCCTACATATAAAAGGGGATCGATTCGACACAGTTCCCACAGAGGTATCTGTATAAACAATAGTCTAGACAAAGACTGTAGAGTAGGCAACACTAGATTATTATCATATTTAAAAGAACATAACACCCTATTAAAATGTTTTTTACCCAAACACAGAACACCAGTCCACATTCACACTTTACATGTACTCATCCAAAAACATGTCCATCCAACAAATTAAAGGAAAGGAATTCTTTGAACTAAAAAAATAATTTGATTCTGTGGACTGTTCCTCTAACTACCTCAGACTTGTATAAGAGCAAGAGTTTATGCTTTAATTAAATCTAAATTTAATGATAACAAATGTACAGAATAATGGGAAGAAAATAATGGAATTCATTACACAAGGATGTGGGTGCATTAAGGCTGTAATTTATCCCCAACCTTTTTAACTTTTACACCATCCAGGGTTTAATTTAAACGAGAAAGAATTGTCTCGCAGACAATTTAGGGCTGCTAGCTTCTATAGCCTACACCAACATAAAACCCAACTAAGCCATTCACAACATCAAAACAAAGGTTATCATTCCCTCCCTTCATTACACCTTTTTATTTTGGGGGGTGTATTTAATTTGACTACTTTTAATATTAACTATTTTGGCAACTGTTTTTAATTACAGTTTATTACAATAAAGTTCATTTGAACTGAACAGAATTTAACCTGAATTAAACTGACAGAGACTCAAAGTGGATGTAAAGAAGAAGACAGGGAGAAAAAACAGTAGGAACTATAAAAAAGGGTAAATTGAGAGGTATAACGAGTTTTGCATGCATATAGAGTTTTGCATGCACATCAAATAAAATGTACATTTTATATAATGAAAGCCAGGACAAAGAGAAACAAAGGCAAAGGTAAGAGCAGCACATATTCTGTGGCTACTGAAACTGTATGGATGGCCAGTACTCAGACTACTGGCGTCTTCTGAGTACCATTATTTCATTTAGTTTCAATAGACCCCAGGTAAAAAGATCAAACAGCATCCATGTTTGATCTAAAAATACCAGAAATCAATTTGTGCTCTTGTGCAGAGCAAAATCATGTTTATGAATGAAGGATGATGAAGTGAGAGGTCATACCTCTAATAGGTTATTATGGTAAACCAGCCCTCTGTGCCCTTGCCCTCTTTTCACCTGGGTTGTTCTGTTTCCTCTTGTACCACGCACCATCTAGTGGAGATTTCTCCTCTGCATTTTGATCCTCCTCAGCCAGAAGCACCTCCTCTGGAAAATCAGATCAGTTAATAGGTCAACCACAAAGCATTCATTCTAAAAATATATGTGATATGAATGATATTCATCATGATACAATCCAGAGAATGTAATAAGAAATCTGACTACAGGTTGTGACTCAACCAATATCAAACACTCAAAACCAATATGGAAATCAAAAGAATTTATGAGGGTTCAGGGGAAAGCATGCAGGTGTCTGTGAGAGCAAATTTTATATTTTATCAACAACATCAAGGTGTTAAGCTGTAGTTCTTGAGTGTTAAGTTGTAATGTTCAGGCGTTAAGCTCTAGTTTCAGGTGTTAAGCTGCAGTTCTTGGGCATTAAGTTCTGCTTTCAGTGGTGCACTTTAGTTCTGGGGTGTTAGACTCTAGTTGTCAGGCATTAAACTGTAGTTTTGGTTATTATGCTACTAAGCTATTACGTTATTATTATGTTAAGCTCTGGTTTTGAACATTAAGTTCTAGTTTTCAGATATTAAACTGTAAGTCTTGGGTATTAGGTTTCTAGTTTTTAGGCAGGAAGTTGTAGTTCTTTGGTTTTAGGCTCCAAGAACTACAGCTTAATGTTTGAAAGCTAGAGCTTAACACCTAACCAATTGGAAACTGATGCTGAGGAGTTGAAAATTCTGATAATCAGTAGTATTGGTTGATATGAATTAGCAAAGTCAGAAATAATCAGATTTGAATGGCATTAGTTGCTTTACTATGCTCTAGATAATATTTGTCAACAGGTTCATGATAAAGTGAATGGTTTTCCTCATGTCATATAATCTTGATGTACCAAATTGTAATGCATAATATGACCACCCCAGAAGTTGAAAGAATAAGCAACGATCAGTATGGTCAAGCAGGATCTGTGAACTGGCAAACGCAGCAATTGCAACAGGAGGTTAAATTTTGTAAAGAGGCAAAATGAATCTCGGAGATGGACTAAATCACATGAGAAAACATATTGAAACCTAGTGTAGCAAGATCTAATGGCTGGTTTGTTAGAAACTAAGTAAAAAGCATCCATTACGAATGAGACTGCAAAATGTAATTAACTTGTCTATTGGTTATTTGCGTCCATTTGTTGGACAAGTCAAATGGAACTGTATGAGTAGCAAAAGTAGCAAGGGGTAACTATACCAAATTTTAATATTTTAGCCAAGTGTTTCTTGAAATATTGAAATGTGTCTGTTGCAGAAACCCCTTCAGGATGAAATGTTATGAAATTCACCATGCTTGAAAATGTAGACATTCAATTTGTGACTTGCATCATTTCTTTTATGGGGTATCTTCTTGCTCTTGGGGCTGCATCATTCATGTCAGGTAAGGATTACACCAGTCTTTTAAAATAGTCCCTGTCAATTTCAGTCCCTGTCTATTTTCCACTAACACTGTGCTTTGCTTCATGTCCAGTCCGAATGCAACACTGACATTCCAGTGTGATGGACAGCATGTGAAATGGGACAGCATGTGAAATGATGAAATAAGGAACTCTAAGCTGGGCTTAAATGGAAGGGATTGCTGTAATTTTAAGGCACAGGGTCGCAAAAACAACTACTAGAGATTATTGTTACTACAGTACTAGAGATTATGGTAATAAAGAAATTAAGCATGCAATTGTTTTTCAAGTGAGCTTATCAACCAACATATAAGACAGACACTAATACAGAGATAATATGATGAGAACTGGGGTGTCTTACCTGCTTTACAGATCCATTCCAGGTAACCAGTAAGTTCTCTCTCAATTTGTTGTTGTCTGCGCAGCTTCAAGAACTCCTGTCTCTTCTCCACACGTTCTCTCTCTTTGGCAAACTCTCTAAGAATACACGCACATGCAGACATACAAAGGTTAATGAAAATCTTTCTTGCATGAACATTTCATAGCACAATCTTCACCCGTGTTAGCCTACATCAGAACCAAACTGTTGGCCACCTGTTAAATACACACCTGACACAGGTTGCTAGTATCAGTGTATCAGTGTTGTGCTTTAGAAGCTGCTGCTGTTTTAAAATGATAAAATAGATGATAAAATGGCTCTTTAGTATACTACAGATGAATCCATTAAAAAATAGCATTTTAAATTTGACAAGTGTTGGAATATGATGGAAACCTAATGATTCCTTTCCATTAAGTGAAAACATTTAATTTCAGACACACCTTCATTAAAAATTTAGGTGTTAAAGACAGAATATATTATGTACAGTTCTTAAATTGAGACAAACACTGTCTAGCAGTTAACGATGATCTCTGAACAATGATTGTACTTCAAAAAGTTATAAATAGGAGCTTTATGCAGTCATACAATAACAGTGTTCACTTTCCCATAGTAAAGCTTTGAGCAAACACTGTGATGTTTTGCCACTATGACTGTCTCATCTCTCTGGGTGCCTAGCTTCCCTCTGCTAGTCTGAAGTGGCCTTTCACTTCAAACAGGGTCAAGGAGACCCCCACTATGTTGTTATTGCACTGTGCAGGGTTAATAGTTATACAGGCCTCTTTAAAAGCTCTACTGTACTTTGACACAGAGAGCAAGTAGAAGAGTGTCAAGAAAGCAAAAGGATTGATGAGGGTTCAGGGGCAAGCTTTTGGATTGCTGTGAGAGCAAAGGTTACAGTTTATATTGTGAAAACAACAACAAGAAGCATATCTATTTGTATAAGAATAGTTATTATTGTTTACACTGCTGTACCAAAATTACATGCCCACTAGAGAAAACTAGAGCCTAATGCCCAAGAACTAGATATAAATTAACTACAGTCTAACACCTGAAACTAGTGCATAATGCTCAAGACTTAGAGCTTAACACCTGAAAACTAGATTTTAATAACAAAGAAGTAGGGCATAAACTAAAGTTTAGCGCCTAACAACTAGAGCCTAAAACCAAAGAACTACAACTTGCTGCCTGAAAACTGGAACCTAACGCCCAAGACCTACAGTTCAATATCTGAAAGTTTAACACCCCAGAACTAAAGCTTACCACTGAAACCAGAACTTAATGCTCAAGAACTGTAGTTTAACACCTGAAACTAGAGCTTAATGCTTGAAAATTAGATTTGAACTCTCAACTAGAGCTTAACAATCAAGGACATCCAAGAACTACAGTTTTGTCAAATAAAATAAAAAATAAGATGAAACCCACTTAATAGTAATAAATAATTGCCTCTTAAATTGAAATGCTACTGCATAATCATGTTATTTTAGTGTCTTTCTGGCATGTACATAGTCTGAAATTTCACTTAGGGCCTCACTTTTTGGGCCATTTTAATTTGTGTAATATCCACCAAGTGGCTTATATCTTTCTCTTGACTTAGAGTCCTAAAGGCTACCTTAACTGTAGCTGAAACACTTATATTTCAGATAGCTTTTGGGCTGCTTTCCACTTTAAAATAGTTCAACACTACAGGTGTTTAGGTCACTGGATTATTCCCAGAAATCATGCTTCACTGTTAGATATGCATAACAACTGTCAAAGACACATTTATGAAAGAGGCTTAGGAATACATCAGAGTAATATAGAGTGCAATAGTCTTAACAATGGACTCAAACTGGATTTGGCTTATAGCTGATATTGATCCATTAAAAATGTGAACTCTAATATCATTTATTCACCTTAAATCAAGACTATACTTACACTCAGTCTCAGACAGTCTAGACTGAAATCCTCAGTATATCACAAAGCATAGATTATACACGATTAAGTCACTGTGTTACGGCTTCAAAGGGTAAAGATATTCTGTTTTAAAGTGGCATAGCAAAACTACAGAAGTTAAAGTGGCTCGAAATTGTTAAAGGGTATGGTTCTGCAGGCAACTTCCCACAACTTTATTCTCTAATTTGCCACTAAACATTTATTTTTTTTATGTACCATAGCCTCATCAGCTTTAGATTCACTTAATCTTCACATTTCTTTGAAACACTACTGCAATATTCCTTTTAATCAAAATTCCTTGTGGAATTATATCTGTCTGAGACAAGAAATCAGACACTGAAAGAAAAAATAACAAGATTTAGAAAATGTACTAGAGAACAAGTGCTATAATCTTATGCTGCCTTTTAGACATTGCAAAGTTATGACATATGCGTAGGGCATACATCAGTGTCTCTCTTAAGGAACATTCAACACTTGATTCAAATGGATGTTACTGCTATTTTTCCTAATATGTGAACTCTTAATTTGTACTTCAAATTTCATGCTGTATTTTCCTTTAAATCTAAAGTCCAATCTTTCAATCTTTCTGTTATTTCCGCTGTGAAACAGAGCAAATGCTGTAATGTCACAAGGGAAGAAAAGAATGAAGAATACTTTTATGTACTTTAATGTTTGATAAGCGTAACCATTGTACATTCATTTAGCCTTCTGCAATTAAGTAATGAATCAGTGGGTGTTGACTGGAAAATCACAGTGCTCATAATGATAATCCTGGCATGTAAAAATGTTTGACTGACTATAAAAATGAAGGCTTTTGAGTTACCACACACCATAGCAAACAGAGCTGAAATGGTGGCAAAATGAAATATAATTATTTTGAAATCAATACTAAAGTATTTGTACAACTGAAAGGACAAAACAGCACAACAGGGAGTGGCTGGCTGAGTACTGATGGTTATCATGATGATTATCAAATATTGTAATGCATATTCATGCAAATTATGGTTGAAAAAAAATATTTTATTGATTTCTAATTTCTAATTTATTGATTTATTGATTCTTATAATGACAAAGTGGAATGGCAAAGGAATGGCAAAATGTCTTTACGATTACATTTTGTATCCTGTAGACCTAAATTGAACTAACTCTGTTTTCTATTTGTCTTCTGTCTTGGCTGACCACCCCATCCTGGATTAACCATCACTGGTCAAGGGTCATGGACTGCTTCTTCTGCTATGGACTGCACAAATGTGCTCCTACTCCCCCATCCTGCTGTTCATGCTGCTGTGGATTGGAAACTCTCAAACCATGCCACACATTGAATCCATCAAAAAGTAATACTGCTACATACTCTAACTAGATTTCATAAAGCAACCCTTTTGATGATTGGTCATCTACTACATTCTTTAGCACCCTGCCCCCTTCTCTGCTTTCTGTTTTCCTACCCTTAATGCATTGCAATTATTTGTTTGTCTCTGTATTTGTTTAAACTCAATCAATAAAAAGTAATTAACAAAATACTACTGCTGCTGAACCTAACTGTTCCTACTTTGTTAGCTATAGACTGTCAGTTGTTCAGCAGTGATACGAAGTCTGTACATAAAGACTTCTTATTGTTAGCTATCTCCTTAAGGACATCTCTTTTATTCCCTCGCGTGCTCTTCAAATTGAGTAGGATGACTTCCCCTTTTCAGTCTTGATCCCTCTTGAGACTCCTTTCTCAGGCTTTGAGGAGTTTTGTCTTGCCTCTGTTGCCATTGGCCAGCTCACTAGGGGCTTGGGTCTGGATTCTGTAAAGCTGCTTTGTGATGACATCAGTTGTAAAAAGCATTGTGTACATACAATTTAACAAATTGTTCTGAATGCACTTACTGGCTAGAATTGCTGTGATTTTAGTGAGCCAATGGCAGGAAACAGAGGCCCATTTATTGACCTTTATGAGAAGCAGAATGTTTCAAAATAGCTAAAAACAAACAGTATTAAAGTCTGAAGGCAGAGTCTTCAAAAGGTGCACTTGCATGGTAGATTAATTCCACATTAAAAATCTTTCTAAATTTATGCTGAAACCTTTCAACTAATTGCAAACAGTCTACCCACTTGAAATCACCATAAAAATGAAATGCACTTCATTTGCGTGAATAATAAACTGTTTCCTGCTGACTTTTCAAGTAAGAACTGTTCTAACAAAGCTGTTATTAAATTTAGTTTGAGAGAAAGAGAGAGAGAGAGAGAGAGAGAAAGGTAGCTCAATGTTGATTAGTGAATTAAATCATAAGGAATTAAAATCTGTTTAGAATGTCAACAGAGTGTGTCATTTTCACACTATTGAGGAAGATTGCTGATGTTGTGTCAGTGCAGTATCACCATGTATATTTTACCATGTATATTTCAAGAGTTCAATCTGATTGCTGTTTTATAGATTCAGAAGATTCTATGTTCCACTTGAAAACAGAGTCACCTGTATTCTTACTTTCAATCCTGAAAACAAAGCCAACCAGTGACTTAATATCTTGTCCATCCTCTCAACATAGATTTGAGTGTGTAGGATAAAAATGCACTGCACTACTTTTCGACAATCTAACTGGCTATCATGAGTGTAATTGGCATTTCACTATGAAAATCTCAACTTTTTATCTCTCTGATCACCTGCTTATTCCACCTTCCAAGCACAGCTGTTCTCTGTCCCCACAGAAATTAATGGGGGACAAACATGAAAATTGCTTTGCTCCACTGTAATGATGCAGTAATGTAAAAGCAATGTAACAGATTCTAATTTGTTTATCTAATTTGTGGTTGCCTGAAACTGATAACTTATTTTAAAGTTGAGTCATCAGGAGCTAGAAAAAGCAAAAACAAAAACAAGAGAATTATGGATCCTTTACAGGATAGGACACTGGTAGAACTCGTATTAGTTGTGCCGATAAACAAATTTAATCAGATACTTCCATCAAAAAAATAATTTTACAATCAGAAACGTATTGTCTAAATTACATGATGAAGAGAAGAATAGAAAGTATCCAAAACATTACTTCAAATACAATCTTTTTACATTAACTTTCATTCAATTTTTTTCATTCCAAATTATTTTTATCTGTTCTGTAAATGTACTAATTTGGAGAGATGAAGTGCATTTAAACATCTTTTTAAATTTGCACCCAGCACAGATAGTTTTGTCTTGTTCTCACTAGTGTACTGTAATGTGCTTGCCCAGATGGAGAAGCAAACTAAAGCCTTTTGAATGGATAGGATATGTATTATCCAGTACACTATACTAACCTGAAATGCTGAAATAGTCATTGCTGACATTGATGATGGACTCACAGCTTATAATATCCATGGAAAAGCACTACCAATGGAACAAAACCCTCTGGAGCAGCCGCATATCACAAGGTCACAATGCCCAAAACCTGATGCTACCTCTGGAGTGATGGAGTTCCATCAAATACTTTTAAATGAGCTAAAGTGGCTTTTTTAATCAGAACTAATCATCCATCATTAGGACCTGATCTCACTAATGCTCTTTAAAACGTCTTGTGTAAAGCCTTCCTAGATGAGTAGAAGCTGGAAATGGAAGCATACTCGCAATTAATGACCATAATTTCAGATGAAATCATGTAAATACAGGTGGATGGTATTTTTGTTGTTGTTTTTTTCACTAAATAGCAGACCCAAATCATGGCTCCTTCGAAATGCAGCCCAGGCTGACATCTGGAACAAATTGTTAAGCTCAGTCTAAAATGATCAGGGCTGCTGAAAATAAGTGAACTTAAGCCACACATCTCAAACATTAAAAAGGAACAGTCTACTAGCTGTCCACATTTGTTATCACTTCAGTGTGAATGGCTACGTTAAATTGCTGTAGAATAAATAGATGGTTATATGTAAGAGATAATATTACAATTAAGATGAATAATGACTGGCGTGATTTGAAATTTAACAGATCTTAAAAGACATGATGATTAACACTTTCAATCTGTTCATTATCTTAGCTATATTCTATTCTCTTTCATCTATAAGCTCACCTTGTGATTAATGAATAAGACAAATTAATATTGCATAAAAGGATAGATATGATTGTGATATATCATAACATTATAGACTTTATTTGCATTTTATATGCATCTGAATGCAAATGAAAAAAGAAAATGAAAATAACAAAATTTGAAAAGCACTCTCTCTACACCAGCACAGTCATTTCATTATGGTAATATTTCTGGAAATAGGTACATCCTTAGGGAAAATCTCTCTTGTTCAAGCAAGTGGTGCTTAAGGACTACAGCCACTTCACTAAGCCTTTCCCTCCTCCACTTTCCCTCCCATTTATGTATGAGTGCATGTATGTGTGCATTAGAAATCCAGTCAGTCATCATGCCTTTCCTGCTAAAGGAAATGGGTAGTGCCTCAAGCCTAAAGAAGATACAGTGTTCCCATGGCTCTATGTCCTCTAGCCAAAAGGCTCTCAAGAGAAGGCAGGAATAATACATGAAAGAGAGAAAGAGGTAAAGAGAGAGAGAGAGAAAGAAAGAGAGAGAGAGAAAGAGAGAGAGAGAGAGAGAGAGAGAGAGAGAGAGAGAGAGAGA
>JBBPDC010000023.1:8613811-8642362 GCA_037974485.1 Hemigrammopetersius urotaenia
TGTACTCGCAGCTTTATTAACAGCAACGAGACAACATAACACCGACTGGTACCACATGACCCACGGCATGGTACCGGTCCGCGGCCCGGGGTTTGGGGACCACTGCTGTACAGTGTTCCTCAGATTATTATAATAGTGTCATATGCTGAAATAACTGACAATCACCTTAGTCAGTAAACAATTGTATGCCAGGCTTCAGTCTAAAAGTACAAGTTGTGTGTCTTTAGAGGTCTTTGAAAGGTGTTTCAGTTCCAAAATGTTCAGATCTGTTAAGTCTAAATCTTTATTATACAGTTAACGGTGATTGCTTTTAATTACACTGAACTGATAATGAATGCAAATAAGCGTAGAGCAGTGGCTGAAGACTGGCAGCACAGGCTTGTTGTTCTTTTTGGGGATAGCTCACCCTAGCTCATCACCAGCGCTGATATTCTTGCTGGCGAAAAAGGCGATGTGCGGAAAGCGCAGGTCCTGATGGGAGGTAAAGACTCGGCAAGGGAACAGGTTCGGCACACAGTGGTGGTTTATGAAACGACTGATGTTGCCATAGAAACGGGCATCAATACAGTACATTTCACCAACCTGCGGGAAAACAGTGTATGTCGAGTTAACACTGAAAGAATGGGGTTAGAATAAGGGTGCCAGTCTTTTCCACAAAGTTAGGTTACAAGTTAACCTAACCAAGCAGAAGCTCAAATGATTAGTTATTTAAATACAGAGACTAACTGATTAAGTGCACTCCCGCTTGCTTGGAATGAAAATCTACAGCCACACTGATCCTTATGGATAAGCCTGACACTCCTGGGAGAGGTGGCACTACAGAAATAAATATTTTTAAAAAAACACCAATATAGAATTAGATTAAAATAATTGCCGCATCACAACAAGAGAGCAGCTGAACAGAATTAGAGATTGAAATGATGATAGCTTTCTGTGGCTCACAGTTGGCAGACAGGTCTCCCCTGGTTCTGCTGATGAGTATCCAAAAAATGAGCACACATTAGCTTCTAATGGTAATGACATAAGAGTGGCTCATTTAACTGTAAAGAACTATAAAGGCCCATCCTACAAAGTGATTTGTCAACCATCAATGTTTCACATTAGTGAAGATTGCCTCAAAGAATTCAGGCCCGAAGAGGCACAAGTTATATTTTTTTCTTTTTTGTTGATTTCCTCCTCCATTCAAATATTTTTCCTCTACTACACCTAGAAACAAAACTGCCATTTATTAAAATAATGTTCAGCTGTTAAAAGAATTGTCCTGTTTCATATATGAGTAGTGTTCATTTACTATGAAGTAAAAGCGCTAGATGAGAATCCTTGAAATGTGGTGATTATACAAGGGTTCTATAAATTACACATTTGTCACAGTCAAAAATGTTTAGAAAGGCTGGCCATTTGTATGAAGTGTGTGCAGCAGTAGCCGATAAAAGACAAGCAGTGAAATGAGCTCTCCATGTCTCCATTCAGTTCATTTGATCAATAAGGCCTAAGAGCCAAAGCCATGACAGCATGCATCAACATGACAATGGGCAACAGGCTATGCATGCAGATAACGTAACGAGAATAAGACAGGAAATGGAGGAAGAGGAAGTTATGGGTGATCCAAAAACAAAACAAAGATAATCCTCCTGCCTGCGTCAAAGGCATTTTAGGGCAAGTACGTTTAGTGTAACGCTACCTTGCTGTCCAGACTGAAAAGGTAGGAATCATTTTCTCTGACATCAGCTTCTGCATCTGAGACAATCTCCCCTACATACCTGCATAGAGAAGGCAGTATGTGAGGCGTAAGTGCACATAAATGAATAAACACACATGGGTGTTAACTCGGGCACAGTTGTTTGCCTATGTACATTGGGTACCATGCACTTGAAGACTATGCATCTTCTAAAGACACACATGTAAGTGCAAGTAGGATTCCCAGACAAACAAAGGTAGCCAGTGAAAGAAAAAGAAAAAATCAGAGACGCTCACTCGCAAACAAAGGTTCCTTGAGGGATATCCTGTAATGTCCGAACTCCCCAGCCCATCTTTTGAGTCCTAAACAGTTGCAGTCTAATCCTGAGATTAGAAGTCAATTAGTGAGAAAAACTGTGGAAAAACAGAACCATTGAGAAAACATATTCTGTATACAAATCAATGGTGAGAATACCTTAGCCCATTCTGGACGACGCGGTTCTTGCAATTTCTCCAGCAGGAACAAGCATGGTTGCACTCAAAAATTAGAGGGGGCTCCTCACAAGAGAACTCTGGCAGCAGACGACTCTCCTGAAAGGGTTGATGCAGAGTGCTTTTTAAAAACAGTTCATTCAGGTCAAGTACTGTTACACAGAAAATTTTGCAGTTGTGGCCTTTCAGCATTACCTTGTCATACCAGCAGCGCAGACTGAGCTGGCCACACATGCAGCTGGCTGAAGAGCAGTCATCTTTACAAACACAATACTGTGTGAATAATAAAAACAAAGCATTACATTGTGGATTGCACCCCAAATTGCCACAGACTAAACTAGAAGATTCATGATGTTACAGCCTGCTTTACCTGTAAGTGAGTGATGTTTTTGTCAATATTTATAGGGGATGTGACGCAGTTATCAGGAACATATTTGTAGTCATCAGGGCAAGGCTCGCTGTCCACAGAGTTTACACATGGGACAGGCACTCTCTCATAACCCCGAGCAATGTCCCTGAAAATAAGATGTTTAAGATTTTTCTGATTTTTAATGTCAAATTTCATCAGGCCCATCAAAGGACAGTGATGGAAATGTATTGTAATACCTGTTGAGGAGCTTCTCTCTTGAAGAGCTCTGTTCATTGTTGGCCTCTCTTTGCTTCCTGTTTGCCTGTAGAGCATTCCACACCTTACAGTTCTGGCTGCAACACTCCATGGGTGTGTCTCCCTCTCTGTTCTTCAGGTTCACATCTGCCCCCTGGGACAGGAACAACCTGCAGGAAGTGCAGAGTCATGTTTGAGAATGCAACTAGATTAAAACTAGACTGATCAGAATATAAACCAACAATAATAGTGTTTGCAAATTCAATAACAATGGGAATCTCTACTTGCATTCACATACATAAGATGATGGCTTGTTAGTGAAAACACAGCTATGGCTAAATACAGCATAGGGATAAGGTGTACTCACATTGCACAATCCAGTCGATTCTCTCGCGATGCAATGTGCAGTGGAGAGTCTCCGTGGGTGTTGACCATGTTGAGGTCACACCTGGCATCCAGCAGAATCTGAGCTATTTCCACGGAGCCAGAAAACGCTGCCCAGTGCAAACAGATATTCTCCTCCTGAGAATAAAAGGTTCCACAGTGTCACAAATGGAAGCGATTAAGATTCAAAAGAACATATAACAATGACAATCCCCCACTAACCTTGTCCCTGATGTTGGGATCAGCACCTTTAGATAGCAGCAGCTTGACTATGTCTGTGTGTTTATATTCTGTGGCCCAAATCATTGCTGTCCAGCCACCATCATCCTGTTGCCAAAAGAACATTTACCATAGCCACATAACCATATATTTCAATTATGCAATAAAAATGGTGATAAATTAAACATAATTTACCTGACAGTTAATATCAACAAAGCCTGTAGACAGCAAATGCTCCACAATACTGAAATGCCCAATCTTAGCAGCCAGGTGAAGACATGTAGAGCCTTCTACATCCTAAAAGATTACAAGACTGACAATAAGAAGGTTTTGCTCTATGATATGCTTAATTACATCACTTTCCTGCCAAGAGTGATCATGAATTTAAAGGAAGTAATGAAGTTCAGCTGAAGGACCTTGTGGGAGACAATGGCTCCAGCTCTCAGTAGATAGTGCACTGTGTCCAGATGATTATTTTCACAGGCTTCCATAAGAGGTGTACGTTGGTCTTCATCACACATATCGAGGTTAGCACCAGCCTGAAAATTGAACATAAGAGTGAAAAACTTGGCAGTTATGAAGCACTGGGATAAGATTAATACAACAGTTTTAATAATGCACTGGGACTTACCTGGACCAACATGTGGCAGACCTCCTTATGCCCGCCCTCTGATGCTGCATGAAGAGGCGTGCGCTTGTTCTGGTTCTCCATCTTAAAGTTGGGGTCGATTCCATCCACTGAGGAAACAGAGATATCGGGGAGATCAGCACAGAAGTTCTGGGTTGCTAAGAGAGATGGCGTTCAGAGAAAGCACCTTACCCAGCATTAGTAAGACCTTCTGTAGCTCCCCCTGCTTGGCAGAGATATACAGCTGTTTTGGATGAAAGCGAAGCTTCTTAGGCCTACCCAAAAAAAACAAAAACAAATTCTAATTAAACAGCAACACAAAAGACATTCATTCATACATACATTTATAAACAAGAATCTAAGAGAAATATCAAGTAGGATAAGCGTTTATAAGATAGGATATTTTCTTACTTCTCTGCATCCAGTGCAAGTAGGACAGTTTCCAAAGTCTCTTTAGGGGGTCCAACTGGGGGTCCAGCCCCCACACCTGTACCTGACCTGCTGGTGCCTGGGGCAAGAAACGTATCTCCAACTTCTGGAGGTCTGTGGAAGGTGCTGTCTGCTCTAATGTCCCCAATAGTTGAGAGACGAGATGGCCTGAAATCATTCACAAACACAAAATGCCCTTATTGCAATTACACAATAACTGCAAATAGGGTTGGCACAAGGCTCTGCTTTGCCTAGGTTGTTCATGAGAAGCACACAGAACCAGGCTTCAAAAAAGAGATAATTGGTGGTAAAGCAACTGTGCACTTACCCTCCAGTGGTGGTATCTGCCCTGCCCTCCACAGTGCCTGGAGTACTAGGTCCCTGGCTTATAGGCACAGTGGACGTGGTATCAGCCTTGGCAATAGTGACCTCCTTGGCCTTGCTGACCTCTTCTCCGCAGTGTGGACAAAAGCTCTGGCCCTTCACTACTGATGCACAAGGCCGATGAAACCGGTGCGAGATGTTAACCTCTGGCTGGCACTCCATGAAAGTTCCCTACAGCAAAGTGAACATTTTGTATTTTTTTATTTCTGAATATATATATAACAAAACTTTGAGGGCTGTCCTTAGGAGAAAAAAAACCTCGATCATTTGCTTATCAGGCTATCGTTTTTTTGAGTATACTAAACACATCAAAGTTATGTCTTTACCGCTCGGCAGAAGTAACCGCAGCCTGGGCAGCACTGGTGTTTGATCATTCCTGTGCGATGATCCTCACACAGCACCAATAGCTGTACCAGGTTTGATGGCCTCATCATCTCATACTTCAGCACTGCACTCTGACACCTGCTCAGCTACAGAGAAGGAAAACAGTGTGTTCTTGGACTGATGCAAACAGAAAGTCCTAAGACACATAATGTACACATTTATACACATGATGGAATTCACAGTACAATTAATTAATACATTCAATTAGCATGTGTATGTTTAACGAGGAAGGCAAATGCTCTGCATAACCCCCACACCATGAAATAATTACACATACTTTATTTAGTACTAATTCTGTGAATTGATGACATTTTGTATTTCTATCTCCATACTCTAGCCACTGCACCTTGTTATGCATAGTGCTCATAGCTAGCGTTTTTTTCCCTCATAATTAGCAGTATTTATTGTATTGTAATGTTGCACTGTCTAATGCTTCTCTGACGACTACAATCAGTTGGCATTAAAGTAAGAATTTCATTGTTCTTCATACACTGTACATATGACCGTAAAACGTGTTTGTACTATATGCTCTTACCTGTCCATCCACACTTTCGGTGGCCATACACTTCCTGTCAGCCAGGGTGAGGATCTCTCTGCTCTTGGGCGTCTCCATACGGCAGCTACATAGTGGAAGCTCCTGCACCAGGTCTGTAGCAGCACTTTCGCCTGTTCCTAAAACTCCTGCATAACAGAAAATGTGCCTTACTTAGATCAGTGCAGGCTTCATAATAATGTGAATTTATATTTTTTCAGGAGCTAGAAGCCAGCTTATAGGATGAAACCTGCATTTTGACTAATCTCTGCTTACACATGCACAGATGACATGTACAAATAGCTGGAAAGGCAATGAGCAGCACTGAAGCACATGGTACATGAAGTGCATGGTGCCTACACCTTAAGTCTTTTTCACATAGATAAAATCTAGCTCTGGGACATTCCTGTGGATTCCAAAGGCATGCTTGCTTAAGAAAAATGAGCAGAAAAGGAGGAGAAGGTGGAGAAGAGGAGCAGCTTTCATCATACTTTAATAGCAAAGAATGGAAACTGCTTAAGGTGAGAAGTAGGGTTAGGGCTAGGGTTATGTAAATACAGGTCCGATTAAATTATTGAAAAAAATATACTGTACTAAGACAGATCATGTTAAAATGAGTGAAATGATTAAAGGCGTTTCTGACTGATTGTGCAGCAAGTACAGACCTTAATTTGATTCTGAGAAATTAAGGATCATTAACTAATCTCTTTAAGCAAGCAAACAAAAATGTACCAACATAATTACTTTGCAGAAACAATAATAAAATAATATCTATATACAACTGCAAACACAGTTCTGTGTGTATACCCTGAGCAGCTATATTTTCAGTATAGGCCTAAAAAAAATCATTTTTATTCTTATGTAGGCCTAAAACAATATATATTTATCTAACTTCTTACAGTGATGCGTGTTTGTTCTGCTTAACAGATTTCACATAATCAATAGAAACACAATTTAAGAATGTATTCCTACTGCAAAGCAATTAGCTCCATTCCAGGGAACTCAACATTTAAAAAACAAAAGTTGAACCATGATGAGTGTGACAGTGGCCCAACTAAAGCAAAAGAAAGAAAGAATGAACTGCTTAGGTATGTAAACCATGTGTTTGCACAGCTGTGAAAAGGTCTAGCAAAATTTATTGGTTTCATCTTTGCACTATATGCAAAAATGGCTACAAAGGTCTTGGCCATAAACATGGACAATTGTGGGAGAAATCTAGTTTTAATATTTTCAACTTTGAGGATGGCCTTGGAACCCAGTTATGCTGATGCATCATAAATACCACAAGCAATATCCTACAACACAACACTGCAACCTTGACTAAGGACTTCCTTGTCAGGAGTAACTAATGCTAAAAGTTTAAAATAAAGTTTCAGAAAAGTCAAGAAATTTGGATTTACTAGCCTTTGCGTCAGTGCTTTCAGTCAACAGTAGCAGTGCTCTGAGGGTATATCACAAGCATTTTTAATATTTTGCCACAGAACTGGATTTGGAAATGTTGGATTTTAAATGTTGAAATGCGAATGTGTTGGATTTGTAACAGATTTCACATCTGTAGTAAGTGTACGAAGAACACCACCACCAGTCACAACAGATCAGATAAACAAATGTATGCATCGTCGGATTTAAGTATGCAACATGCAGTATGTCAGACATAAAATCAATGCACTGTTTTTGTTTTAAAATTGATTATGTAACTGTGGTTATAGCAAGACAACATAAAAATGTCTTAAAATGTTTGGACGTCGGATGTGGGCTATGCCACACAAAGTCAACTATAATTTAAGGTCAGGATATGAGAAGGTCAAATCTGTAAAGTCAAGGTCACATCTACACAGGCATTGTGACAGAGCCCTCACTTGCTAGTCAAAGTCCAGCTTATGTTCACCACCAGGGGGAACCCTTTCTAAAGACTGCTCCAGGGATGACTCATCTTGCCTAGCATTTCAATAGCATTTCAGCTCAATCTACTCAGGTCTTGGTTTGACAGTTTCATGAACGTAAAGCAAAGGCAGCACAAAATCATTCCAAATATATCAGTTCTGGTATAAACAAAACAGTGATTCTTCACTCTCAAAAGGAAAAAAAAAAAGATTTTGTCAACTACACTCAACTCAACTACAATAAGAATCAAAGATTTATTGATCCTGGAAGGAATTTATTAATTAAGGGAAAATAATGACCTTACATGTGCTTAACCAGCATGGTCTGTGCTCTCACCTATGCTCTGGGTATTCAACAGTGTGTCCTGGGCCTGCAGATTGAGTGAGTTCAATGGAACTTCTGTGTACGCCTTGCCTTCTGTAGAGACAGGAACTTGGGTTGGGCTCTGAGTCTCTGACTGAGCATGTACATCCATACCTGAAGGAAAGAGCAGGGAAATAATTTTATATACAGGGAAATAAACTTTACAGTCATTCACCAAAATTCTAAGACAGCCCAGGGAGAGCACTGTATACCACATCTGAGACCCTACAAGGATCATCAGGAATTTTAAGTACAACAGTATTCACCAACCCCGCTCCTGAAAATCTACTCTCCTTACAGGAGTTAAGCTCCAGATCAAGTCTTACAACTAATTTAGCATATTGATCATCTGGATAATGTGTTCAACCAGGATTAGAAATAAGGTCTTCAAGAAGGTACATTTCTCAGGGCAGAATTAGCAATCAAAAGCTTTTTGCCCCCAATTAAGGAAAGTTAGCTACTCATTTAAAACACTGCAGATATTACTCTACCGGAAATTCCCTCTGACTTTGTCTTCAATTTCTTCTTGCGTTTTCTGGACGGCCGAAGCCAAGGGTTGTCTCCTTTGGCTTTCTTTTTCAACTTCTTCTTTAAACTGGACTCTGAACTCTGTAGATAAATAGTTGGTAGAACTTTCAATCACATTTCAAATAAACAAAGATTTGGTCTAGGGCAGTGGTCCCCAACCTTTATTTTGTCACGGACCGGTTTAATATCAGAAACTATTTTCACGGCCCGGCCTTTAAGGAGTGGCAGATAAATATACGTATATGTATTTATACAAATAAATGATACGCATACAAATGGGGATATTTAAAAAATATATAATGGGGTATCTTTAAAATATAATAATAAATGTAAATCCTATGTGTACTCGCAGCTTTATTAACAGCATTTCATAACAACGAGACAACAACATAACACGGGTAACATCCACGTTTTTTTCTGTGCAGCCCGCGGACTGGTACTGGGCCGTGGGTCATGCCCGGGGGTTGGGGACCACTGGTCTAGGGGATGTCAAAAAGCATAAACATTATCAATAAACCTGTTCCATGTAAATGGGGGTTTTACAACATTTGGCATTATGTTTAGCGTGATGTTTTGCTTACTAACTACTTCCCAGATATATATGCTCTATACATTTGTACCTCACTGGTTGGCCAACAGGTGTCTGGCCAAAGGTAAACTGGTTTAGGAATATTAGCTATGACGGTAGATTTTGGGGAATTTGAAGAGCAGGTTTTCAGAACTGGTGGCTTGGGAATAAAGTAATGAAGTTTTCTTGATAAATTATATTTTCTCTACCGCCAGCCGGTTAAAACAGGAAGAGCTACCCAAAACATACAGTTAAGAAAATCAGAAGTGTTTATAAGCTAAAATGGGGAATTGTTTGAATTAATTAAAAGCCAAGGTAATACATTTGAGGTTATTAGTCACAATTTATTATGCATTTTGAACAATAATAACTGGCCATAATTGTTATCTGCCATAATATCCCTAAAAAAATAAATCTGTCTCACCTCCAAAATCTGAATAGTACCAAAGTTCAAAACCAAGTGATTGTATCTGTCTGCATTTCATTTACACATCATAGAAGCTGGGGTTTTTTTCACGGTGCATACCACAATTGTTTTGTTAGCAGAATAGCTGCTAATTATGATTTTAAATACTTTTCAAATGTACAGTTGTGTTTTCTGCCAAGAAAACCTTTCACAGTTTTCCCAAGAATCGGAATTGATAGCAGAAGATGACTAGACCAAGCTTTACTGTCTCATTCTCAGTTGGAGTCTCGCTGGACCTGATCAGTTCTAGCTTTAACTAGCCTACCAGGGTTTGCACCGTTGGTTCAGAACAGATGCCACTGAAAATGCTTTTAGATAGATGTTTTATGAGCTCACCAAGTCCGATTCATCTCCCTCTTCTTCGCCTTCTGCAGAGTCCTCAGACTCCCTTTCCTCTCCAAGCTGCATCATACAGAGAGGTTTTGCAGATTTACATGTTTTTTCCTTTACATTAGTCACTGCTGTTCTAACCATCTGAATTTCCTCCATTCTTTCTTTCATTTTTAACAAATTATTCTTAACCAGTATCATGGTGGGTTCTGCAGCCTTTCCCAGCACTTACAAGGTGAACAGCAGAGAAAAGCCTTGTCCTTCACCAGTCCATCACTGTGCATGTCCTTTCTTATCTTTATCTTCATTAGTAGAAATGTTTGGTGGTGAGCACTGACTATTAAAATCTGTGTATGTGAGCTAAGATATCTACTGTAGATTGCCTATAGACAGGTAAATACATTCCTACAAATAAAAAAGCCAATCCTTCTGATTTCCAATAGAATGTTTCAAATGTTTAAAAAAAACCTCTTGTGATTGTTCTTTTATAATAAGCCTATAAGTTACCATTTCAATCTCAACTCTAGCTATCTGTTAAATCTTATGATTGATTAATTATTTACTTCTTTACTCTGCATCATGCATGTCATTCATATAATGGTACAAAATTTAAGCTATTTCAATGAAAAAATGTATTTTCATTGATAATCAGTTTAGGTTTTTCCAATCTGTTCACCAGTTCTCCTGTTTATTTCTGCTGAAACTCATCCAATGCAGGTACAAGTTATTTGCTAGTTTTAGCTGGAAAGTTAGAGCAAATAAATATACACTGACTCAACTGACTCAACTTCCAGGACCAAAATGACACTGTGATGCCACAGACCAGAGATCACATTTTTAGAAGTTGATGAGCAAAAAAAAAAAATAATAAAAACCTGTGGGGCCAAAGTTATTTTGACACCCTCTTTAGGCGCTGCAACCCCTTCTTCCCCAGTCAGCTCTTCTTCGTCCTCAGAATCCTCCTCCGAATCCTCTTCCTCAGACTCGTTCTCAACCCTCTCTCCGTTTTCCTGCATGGCCTCTTTTGGCTGCTATAGAGGAATGGAGGGCAAACAGGACATTGCCATCCAGCCTTAAAGCGATCAGCTAATAGCTATTCGTAACAACTTACACCTCACAACTCAAACAGGCTTGTTGTCTGTAGTGATCAACAAATCAATGCAGTATAAAAGACAAAACACAGAAAGGGGTCAAGGCTTCAGACAACTTATCCATATTAGTTATACTGCTGATACTTGGCAGTTTCATAATAAAAATATAATGAATAAAAAAGCGAACACAGTGTGTTCATGTTTTAATCTGCTCTCTGACCTGAGGACTGGGAGATTTGGACATATTCTGAAACATATCCAATACTGTGCGTTGCTTCAGGACTTTGGTTTTCTTCTTGGGAATGAGGCTATATGTTCCCATCTTTCTTTTCTTCTTCCGCAACGTGGACGCTACTGAGCAAAGAAAGATTGGCACTGAAATAAACACCAAATGCAATTACAACAAAATAAGAAAGTTGTGGTTCAGGGTCTTTTACTGCCCCTTTTGAGACTCATCACAAATGCCATAATGTCTGACTGCAAGAACATATAAGCACCAATAGCTATGAGGCTAGGGTGACTGGCCTGTCAATACTGAAAAAGTGTCACTGGCAGTGTGTAACCTGTGTGTGGCTTGGCTGGTGTGGCAATCGCTGCCGGTGTGGCAATTGCTGCCGGTGTGGCATCAATTTGGCTCTGAGGTAGCTTGTTCTGAGTGGGAGGAGTCGGTGGAGGCAACCCAGGTTCGGCTCCACTCAGGCTCTTCTCTTTCACCACGGTTGGCTCTTTTGTTTCCCTGTTTAAAAGCTACAAGAATAAAAATAAGCAGTTCACATCTCTTGGCTGGAGTTTCTATCTGTCATAGCACAAAGATTTTTTAAATGAGAATTTTTGCAAATTACATCTTTTTCATAATGCATGTCTTATTTTCAAGCTCATTCAAAAGTAAAACCCACACCGTGTTAACGAATTGCCCCATACATATTCACATTTCACATCAGCAGGATCACTTCTTACCTTGAATGGATGATTTGAGGCCGGTCTGGACATAGTTTTTCGTGCTCTGTGTATCGTTACAGGTGGAGGAGTGTTAGACACCGTGCCATTTTTAGTCTCTCTTTCTGAAGGTCTCTCTTTCAGAACAGGCTCTTTGCTCTTGTCAGTCCTTAGAGCACCTTGGCCTTGGGGTTGTGACTTCCCCAAAGAAGGGAGTGTTTTAGAGGCATGCCCTATGGCTGAAGGCCCCATGGGGGACCAGCTAGTCCTGTGCTGGGCAGTTGGTGCATCCTCCTGGTGCTTACTGAGTATATATCCATTGCTGCCCACAGTGGAGCCATGAGGAGTATCGGGCTCTGGTAGTCCATTCTCCATGGCTTGAGATTGGGCAGGTAATCCTTGCACAGAAAGGTCCTGTTGAGCTTTTCCTTCTTCTGTGCTCTCATAAGTCCCATTCAACTCTCCGTCTGTTTTCGAAGGTTCCGTTTTCTCATACGAACAATCCTCATCCCCACCTAGAATGTGACACAAAACAGGACAATACATGCACATACAAAAAAATAAACATCAACAACCAATGATAATCAGTTTCAGCACCGAGACAAACTTTATTTAAGTGATCAGATATCAGTCAGACATTAAGTAAAATTAAATAGTAAATCTTTAACACCAGAAAAACTGCAAAATCCTAGAAATTATTTTGGAACACTCTTCCCTATTGAATGTTTACAGAGTACCTGTGTTAGATCTGTACTTAATATCTTCCAAAGTCCTGAGTTACCAAAAAAGAGGTCAAGCAGTAAAAAGGTAGATTGGTACACAAGCAATAAAGTGACATTGCACTGATATAAAAATAAAATGATAAATTCACCTTCTGTGTCACTGCAAGAATCCTTCATGCTCTCAGCTTTCATGGATTCTCTCTTACCCACAATCCCCTCGGCCAAACCGACAGGCTGAAACACAGGCATCATTTGATTATAAATGGAGCAAGAATGGCACTTTATAGTCTGTCCCTAAGAGAGAACTTGGTATGAACAGTTTTGAAATGTCTTAAGATTTCTGACTGTAAAAAATGTCACAAAGGCCAGGGTAACAGATATTAATTTTCAGTTTTCAAAGAAAGCTGCCAAAAGCAGTCCTTTTTTTTCTTAAAAAAAACTTTTTTATTAAAACAAACTCCTGAACAACAACGTCTCTTGGTTTCTTGTACAAAATTGAAATAGCCTCACTGCACAAGATCGGCAAAGGAGAAAAAACATGGAGTCATTATCTCATCCCTTGGGAATGTGTCTCAACACCTCGACAACAAAGGCTTGGATTGGCTGGCAGATCCTTCATGAGAGCACGGCATCTCTCCATAGCTAGGATGTTTGTCTTAAACAGCATTAAGAGAAAAGGTTTTATGGGAAGAATATATGAGGGGGGAAAAAAACAGTTCGACCTCCTTCACTGAACTCTTAAAAACACAACAATAAAATGACAAAATCCTTAGCAATCATAAGAAGAACAAAGACCACAGGCACACCACTGACCTCCCTCATCAGTCTCTCTCCCCTTCTCGTCATCATCTCTCAACACCCTTTCCCTCCTTCCTTCTGTCTTTTGTTTCGTTGCGCCTGGTTATTTGTTGCATGATTCTGCTTGGCTACTGGCCCAGTTTCAGAAGACAGCCCAAACTGTTTAGCCAGGTCTGCGGTAAGAAAGTGCTCCATGTCCACACCTGATCTGGATCCTGTCTACACTATCCAAATGCTGATCTCACACACCTGATTCATCTCAGAAGCATGTTAATACTCTGTGCTCTCTCTACATTAACACACATGGCTCAAAGACATGAACAGGGTCCCCAGAACTGTGTTTGGGACACCTGCACTAGCTTTTTGGCTTTTTACAGTGACCGTGCTGAACCAAAACAATAAACAGCAGAAAACCTATCGACACTTTAGCATGAGAGCATATTTCATTAAGCCAAAACACAAACAATGTAGCCCTACTACATTCTCAAATGAAACAATATTCTGTGGTTAACCAGTGGCAGTTAACTAGCTTTGAGTCTGTTCGTGTACAGTTCAGAACACAGGACCTCCACAGCATCAAAAGCAATTTAACAAGCATGGTACAGAATGAATCATTCAGTACAGGGAGCCTTCTCAATACAGAGCAGTTCCTTGTATTTCGATTGTTAAAATGACATATTTGTACCATAGGATTTTCCCTGAAGTAATCCATCTATCCATCTAAAACTGCTGGATGCAAAGAGAACATTTCCAGACACTGTAAGAAAAAGAAAAAGAAAAAAAAACATACTCATCAAGGTCTTCATAATCAATATCCATATTCATAACTACAGAAATTAATATGTTAATTGATCTTTAAAAGAAAAGCATTAAGGAACTACTAAACAAGGGTTAAGACAAACTGATTTCTTCAGAGAGGGACAGAAGAAAGAAGAGTCAACTACAGTCAACTGGTGTTGTGCATCTGCTCATAGGAAGTGCCCAACACTCTCACTCACTTGGAGGTCTTCAGCATCTACAGTAGGGATTTTCAGCAGCCAAGCTCAAAGGAAGGGGGTCAGAAGGTGCAGTAATTACAGCAAAATCCAGACCCTTCCCTTTTTGCCCCTCCCCCACCTCAGTCTAGCTCCCCCAGCTCTCGTCTGATTGGCAGCCACACCAGCTGCCTTCAGCAGTACAGCCAGAAAATGTCTGCTGTTCGTTGGAGCTGCTTTCAACAAAGGTCGGTCCCTCTTTCTGTTTCCCTCTCTCACCACCAGGGGAGCCACTTCATAATAAGAGTCCCTATTACCTTACCAACCTAGAAAGGTTCTGATCCAACAAAACCAAGATCACCCAGGGAGCAACATTGGTGATGCCAATGAGATCTGCTGCCATTCAACAAAAACAAGTTTCCACTGTGGCCTCCAATCTAGGTCACAATTGTGAAAACTCTGAAAGCACACATTGCTTCCAAAATGGTCTGATCTTCTTTAGGTCAGAATCATCCATCTCTGTTACCCTTTATTTTTAATGAGTCAAGAGCAGTTCTTTCCTCTCTACAAACCTTATGATCCTCCCTGCCTCAGACAGAATATTTAGAGGAGCTCGAATGCATGAAAATAACTACTGTTGTGCTATATACAGCTACATAATTACTGAATGGGAAAAATATTAAGGCAATACAGCCAAAGCTAGAATTACAACATGTTTAAATACAAGAAGTAAAACGTTCCCCTTTTTGCAGTCAAGGTTCAATTAGGCTTTTGAAGACCATCAACACCTATCCCCAAGATAAATCACTTTTGCACAGGGACACAGTACCATAGGAACAAATAACCCTGGTTAGACAGAGGTGAGAACTCTCCACAAATTGTAGCAGTCTCACGGGTGACATCGACAAGCATGGAGCAGACCGGAGAAGTTTTAAAAAATGGCTGTTCTTTGCACTTATAACCCATGGATACATGGAAAAGCTCCTCTGGTTTAAATACAAGTCCTGTCTGAGAAACTACTTCTGACCATGGTCACGTTTAGAAACTGTTAAGTGTGTTTAACAGGAACTTGGGTGGAATCTGAGGCCTGACTTCAGATTACTGACTTCCAGCAAGGGGCAGCACCTTCATGCTTTAGTAAGGCTATGTGGGCTAACACAGAGGTTTGCTCTCTCTTGAGCCAACAGCCAGTGCTACTGCAACCTTATCCATTGGCATTTTCAGCATGAGAAGCTGAAGTGTTTTCAAACCTGGGCTTGGCTGCACCTGTACACACTTTTCTCTTCAAATGATTAGTATCCAAATCCACAGGCAAGTCTGTGAAACAAATGCAGCTATTCACAAGCTTTCTTCAAAATAAAGCTTGAACACACTGACGCATTTTGGTTTACTGATTTGTTTCTCCCTGCAACATAGACATGAAATGGACAAATGACTACTAGTGCTGTTAGAAACCATTTCAAGTAGTCACAAGTAATGTCACCAATGTCACCATGGTCTACACATGGTCAAAAGCGTCAGCACTTTTGCAGCAGATAGTTATATTGAAATAAGAAGAGAAAAAGCTCTGCTCTGATCAAGATGGGGAAAATATTCACAGCAAATAGTGCTCTCTTTCCAAGCTCTCCCCCTAGAGGTGAAAAAGAGACCATGCAATGTAAAGACAGGGAGGGAGAGGGAAGGGCCTTCTGCTCCAAACCGCCATTTCGTAACCAGATTGTTTACTGACATGACAGACGGTGAATTTTTCTGTGGGGTAGGGGATGTTTGGGTAGGATTTGTGTGAGTAGAGGATGAAGAGCCAACATCTATTAATTCTGAGGAATTCAACATTGTGAGAGAAAAAATGTCACAGGACGATAGAAAATGTGCTAGAAAACTAGCCTAAAGAACATGCTATATATAAAGTTATAAATCTCACCAAAAGTCAAAATAAAATTGATTTCAGCCTCACCAAACAGTGAACTATGAATTTGCCAAGTTCTTGGACCAAAAAATAAACACCAGAGCCATGGCTCTAACATGACCAATTTGAGTGCAACAATTAAAAAACTTTTACTTTTGAATCAACATGAAACAAACATCTGATTCATCGAACAAGTGTCAAAGGGCTTGCAAAAATAAAAATTCTAGCAATACCAGAAATTAATCTATGACTAAGCCAATGGCTGCAAAAAACATTTGCAATCTACTAAGAGAGAAACTAGCATGACAGAAACCATGTGTGGCCACATGGACAAAGAACAAAATGATGAATGCAAATCAAGCTTAATGTGAAACATAGAAAACACCAAACTAAACCCCATCTTTTCCTAAACAGAGGCTTCAAAATCAGTCACAATCCACATTTAAGAAAAATAGTTGTTAGAAAAGAACAGAGAAAAAAGAGGCTCAGCAGAGGACCTCCATTACTCAGGACATTACATGCCTTCCATTCCTTTTCTCCTGTGTTTAGCTCCTTTTACAATGAAAATAACTGATCAGGGTAATAAGGATACTTAAGGCAACCATTTCTTGATGAGAAAATACATCTGCTTCACATCTTCCCTTGAGAATTGGTTTCAATCAAAAGGCTTGCTGAAAATCGCTGAGAAACCATTAGGCTCTTCTTTTAGTTCTGGTCAGGTCAACAGGAAGAATTCAGAGCCTTCTCCTGCATGAATTCAGTGTCTTCCTGTCAGCTACAAGAGATGTGTGAAATATTTCCCTTCTTGGCACAAACACTCCTGTGGCAATCCCAAGCTATAGTGTAACAAAATATACAACTAGATAAACTTAAATGATCACCATTTGTTTGCCCTTGAGACTCAGATGAGACCAGTCCTCTTATCTGCTTCCACAGCCCTTCATACATGAAGCACCCATTAAAGCAGGCAAAGACAATCCTCTGGGTTCTCCCCCTGCTGGTTACCAAGCCTACAGCACTCAGGCCATGTCATTCAACTTCACCTCCATGCAAGAAGCAAAGGCCAAAAGACTCTGGCAATGGGTTCTTCTTCAGTCCAGAAAGCTTGATCACAGACTTCAGACCAGATGACTGCTTGACTGAATTTACAGGCCAGATGCCACGTCTTGGTCACAAGAGAGCTCCCTTCTCTGAACATGAGAATAGCAGCCAACTCTCAATGGACTACAAGTGAATGTAGAGATAAAAAGTAAATAGTGAAAAAGGAACAGCAAGTAAATCAGCTCCAAATGATGAATATTCACAGCCAGCATGGATGGAGGATTGAGTGGCTGTTCCTCTGCTAAGGTACTCTTCCAGCATCATCATACCTGCTTTCTCCCGATGGCCTCCATTGAGGGAGAGAGAGAGCTTCGAGCAGATTGTTCTTCTTTTTCCTCCTCCTCCTCCTCCTGCATGCAGACCCTGCTTGCTGGTCACGTGACCTACCAGCTCCCTCTGTTGGTTGGCCTTGCTAAAGCTCAAACAGAGCATGCTCAGTCAGTTCAAATTTCCAACGTTTCCTTCTTCTTAAAGGAGGCCACCAACGAAAGCAACGAGCCATTTCATTGATGCCTAAAAATATAAATATATATATATATAAGATATAATGAGACCAAAAGGAAGCCCATGTCTAAGCAGAAAGAGGGCATTGTTAGTCTCAGCAGCAAGCAAGACCAGGAATGTGAGCTATCCTTAATCTCCTTTCATCTACATCAGAGGTCTTTATCTCCAGTGAGACTGAGAAGGGCACGGCAGTCACAAGAGACTCCATGCCAAGACAAACCAGTCCCAACAAAAAGGTGCAATGATTTCAATAATGAACACAGGAGCTACAAAATAGCATTATGCATCTACTCAATAATGTTTATTTTGTTTCTCTGGACCAGCATTTATTACGAGTTGCAGAACATGCAAACTATTATGTGTGAATGTGTGACAACTAACAGATCAAACACTAACCTATACAGTAGGACAAAACAGCTTAATGTGTCAGTAGAATGGACAAAGTATGCTTGATGTTCTACAAGTCAATTGACAACCATTCTAACAGGTCGCAGGATCAAAGTATGTTCTTCTATAGAAACTTCATTTGAAAGATTACAGCAGGTTTAGAGTCAACGTAAGAAACACCAAGAAGTAAAGGACAACGACCGAAATAAACATAGCGAAACAATTTTGAGCAAGACACATTTCACACAGGCCATGAGAATGTTTGTTCTATTAATTGCTTTATTCCTTCAACATCTATTTAGCAAAAGAGCTCAAAGATAGCCAGGACATAAAATGTATCACACTGTGTCTTTCAGGTCAGACCTGTGAAGCTGCCATGAGGCTCTGTTAGACGACTAAGCTAACCAATGGACCATGCTCAGTCGAGCCCCCGATAGCTATTTTGAATTCACCTCAGACTGGCATTCGAAGGAGTCAGAGCACATTCTCCTTATGAAGCTCAGTGTACTTCATTTAGAACCTCTAACCAAATCATGCTTCAGCAAAGATAAAAGCAGGATCTTCACTTTTTTCCACTTTGGCAACAAGCTGTTCTGCTTGACTGGTTTTACAGGGAGATGACGAGGAGAGAGTGAGAAAGACAGAAAGAGAGCAACACAGGGAGCAACTAGGAGGGAGCAGAGGAGAGAGAGCACTGCACAAAGAGCATGCTTAAGCCATGTGCTCCTCTACACAGCCACAATAAACCAGAGCCATTTCCCTTACTGGAACCGCAATGAAATATCCCTGGAATACATTAAACACATAATTTAAGAAAAGAAACCCAGATCTCTCCTTGCATGCAAAAGAGTGCCCAACAAGTGACGAGTGATCCAAGATCCCAAAGGACTACAACACGCTAACAAAAATTAAATAAACTGTTTGAGCCTTAGAAAGGACAATCATTTCGATCTTGATCAAGCAGGGTCCTGTCAGCACAAAGTCAATGATTAAACATTATATTAAGGCAGTAACAATCTTTTCAGATTATGTACTGTAATCTTTTCAGGGCAGTCTTTATCCACCCATTTGTCTCTGGTTCATAAACCAACAAGAATCTATGTTTAGGGAACCACCCATTCACACATGACACTGTTTAATTCCTGAGACATTATTTGAAAAACTCAAAACCATTTATTTAGGAGGAACAAGCACAACATTATAAGCAACAAGCATGTCATTAAGTTCACACCGTGATGAAACGGCGGCAGAAAAAAATAACATTCAAGAAAATGCTGTCTTTTTCTTCTTAATCTCTACATCAATCATGCAGCTACTCCCGTTAAAATCTCAGATCTTTGTCACATGGATAAATAAGCACAAAATGAACCAACTTGACACATCTGTATCTAGCACAACCCTCTTTATAAAAACCCACTATCCTGAGAGAGTCAGGAAAACCACAAGGCCAAGTTTCAAGGAAAACTAGCATGACATATCCAGAAGAGTTCACACAGAGCCTCTATCCAGCAATTGTCAGGAAGGCCTTCCCAACAGCATCTGTATCAGGAGTGGACAAGCAACTGAATCCATCCAGAAGTCTGCTGATGGATCAATCAAATCACCTGTAACTGAAAAAATTCTGCATAGATGAATAAACAACAGAAAATGAAACCTTTTTAGGGTCGAGTGAAACACATCAAATATAGGTTTTGGCCTAGTTTCAGGTATCAAATAAAAAAGGCAATGCCTTTCCTGAAAATTGAAAAGCAAAGATTCCTGCCTGGTTGAGGCCTCCAGTAATATGGCAGTACCTGACTTAAGCTGTGGTTCTCCATTGATGGGGGAGGAGGAAGAGGGCGAGAGTAAAGCTCCACTGACTCAACGTCTAGCTTTCCACACAAGCACCGTCCCTGCTCAGGTCACATGACCACCTCTGTAGAAAGCATTGACATGGCGCTCTCTGGGCATGCTCAGTTGGAGCTCTGCTGTTCTTCACGAAGAAAGAAGAGCAGGAAAAAAACAACACTGCAGCCATTACATGGAATGGTGTGTGGATACACTGGAACAAGAGTTTCGATGGAGAATTGTTGTGTCAGATTTTGGTCATGGTGAAAAGCGATACATAAATTATTTGTGGAGGTTTTTATGGCTGAAGTCAAAGTAAACTCAGCATATATTATTACAGCTTCTTATATGTACTTAAGCTTGGGGGTGGTACAAATTAAATGTAATTTAAACTGTGATATGTTAAAAGGGTATACCACAGCATCTCCTACCAGTTTCAGTAGACAAAGAATCAATTTTTTACATTTGAACACTTCAAACTGATATTTTGATTACTATGCATAATTTCTCAAGAGCAGAACATCTAGCCAATGCTAGGTCCCTGTGTTTTACGACTGGCTCAAAATGAATTTTTAGACTTTAGTGTTTGGGAAGCATTAAAATATTGATTCTTAGAGCAATTCATACAAATAATTCTATTTACATATATGCATAGTTTTAGTATGTGCATTTATTATACGTTATCTTTATATTAAAGCAATATTTCTATATACTTTTATATGTGTATCAATTGTTGAGTTAAGAAGTCCTGGTTTTTGCACATCTAGATAATATCTACAGAAGGGAATAAATCAAAGAAATAAATCTCAATCTTTGCTCAGTGGCATTTTTTAATTCGGTTGCAGGTTCCACCATAAATGGGGCAGTAGTCAGTCTCATCACATTGATTCATAGGTTCATTTTAAATCTGAACCAAAAATAAGCATACATAAGCTTAAAGAACTAGATAAAATTGTAATAGATGTGGTGTATATAAACACAGTAATGTCCTTCATGTACTAAAATTCAGGAAGATCATTTATCCATTAGATTGCTGCATGATGCTGCATGCTGAAAAAGAGGCTGTGTTTGTTGACTTGTCCAACTGATATTTCAGGAGGCACTACAAACGAGATTTCCATGCATTTCCAAAAGAAAATGTGAAGTGTAACTGCATTGGTATGGTCACTGTGGTTGTTACTAGATGGCTGCTACTAGATGGCATTGCAGGTGGTTGCTAAGTTGTAGTTGGTTGCTATGATGCCTGTAATGCTGGTATGGTGTTGCTATGATGTTCTAGGTGGTTGCAAATTTGTTACTCGATAGTTGCTATGGTTCACAGGTGAGGGTTAATGTAAAAACACCGGTCAGTTTTGATCAAAGAGCACCCAAACTTTTGCCCTTTGGCAAGATTTCAACCTACAAACTGACACTTCAAATCACTCACCACATTTATTTACAAAGACCAATAAAATGATCAAGTAGCATGTATCCAAATTTTTGCACAGAGACAAACAGAAGCACCCAAACATTGGATTTATGGATAAAGTTTATACACAAAAAAACTGTTTAAAAAAATTCTGCCCACAGTGGGATTTGAACCCAGATTTCTGTATATTTAATCCTCAGTGCAAACCCAGTAAACTACAGAGGAAGAGTTTTTTGAGATTGCTGAAATGGGTTGCATGATTTGGGGTAGCAGAGCAGAAACTCATTTCAGACCACACTAATGGCAACGCATTGTTTCCTTATTAATAACCAAAACAGGTGATAAATGTTTTTTCCATTGGTTAAATTACAGGCACAGAAGACTTCTTACGCTGGGAAAATGTACATGGCTGGGAAAGAGATTAAAATAGCAGAGAAAGAGTCCACTTGTGCAAAAAAAATGCTTGGCCAACACACTCTCATACACACTTGACTTCGCCTGTTCGTGGGGCTCGTTTCTCTTAACGCAGTGTTGCTACAACTCTGCCTGAAGATTGCAGGGTGAGTGCGTAATAAACATTCCACCAATGCAAGCCTATGTAGAAAATTATTTTAAATCATCAATATGCAGCTCCTCATCAACAGGTCAAAATGCTGTATAAATTCAAGGTAGCTAGTGTTACTTTGGTTAAGGAGCTGTCTCTGTGATTGGAAGGTTGTGAGTGTCATATTTTAGCATTGGTTGCTTCGCAAAACTCTAAACGAGCTAGATAAAAAGAATATAAATAGCATTAGATCAATGAGAAAAGACAATGTGTGATTGTGCGGCTGCTATGGTTATTGTTGGGGATGCACCGATTGATCGGCCAGTGATCGGAAACGGACGATTTTTGGCCTGATCGGCCGATCATTCACACTTATTGCCGATTTCAAGCCGATCTTTTTTTGGGGGGTTTATTCATTTGTTTATGTATTACATTTTATTTGTTTAAATTTGTAAAGAAATTTTGTTATGAAAAAAGTTTTATATTAAAGAAAATTAATTTTTGTTTGTATTTGCTGTAGGGTTGCCACTATCATGTCACTATTATAAAAGCAACCAGTAAGCAGTGCAATTAACTACCACGCTACATTAAAAAACTTGAAACCCAGCAGCTCTAATTTTCTGTTATCTGGGGAAAAAAATCTATATCAGAAAAATCGATATCGGCCGATCACACAAAAAAATCGGTAATCAGAATTGGCCAAGAAAACTGCAATCGGTGCATCCCTAGTTATTTTGGTTATTAGATGGTTGCTATTAGGTGCCACTTGGTGGTTACTATGGTAGTACAGGTTGTTGCTAAGGAGTAACTAGTCGGTTGCTATGGTTTCACAGGTAAGGGTACATGTTAAGATGAAAACAGTGGTGCCAATACTTCTTCACAACAACAGGAGTGCCAATAGTTCTCAGTACCCAGCTAGTCCTGATCCGCTTTAAGAATTAGCACCCCACACATTGGACCCACTGCAGTAGGCGTACCATGAAAACCGATCACAAGAAGACGCAATCTCACTCACACTCCACCTGGCCTTGTCACACCTGGAACACAGCAAAACTCATATGAGAATGCTGTTCATCAGCTTCAGCTCAGCATTAAACACCATCCCCCAGCAGCTGAACCTGCTCTGACTAAACATCTCCACCTGTGACTGGATCTTGAACTCCTTACTGGAGACGACTGAAAGTGCACCTCCCCAAACCCATTCTCATCACCTTCTACAGAGGCATCATAGAGAGCACCTTGCCCAGCTGTATCACAGTCTGGTATGGAAACTGCGATGCCTCCAAACCCTGAGCCCTTCAGAGGATTGTGCAGCCCGAGACCAAGCCTTCAGGGCACTTCTTCTTGCATTTGTAAGTCCACCAGCACTGTGGATGACCCCACTAGAACTGGGTGGTATAAAAAGAAGAAGCCTGCTGCAGTGTGCCTGCTCTGCGTCTTGTCCACCTATTTCAGTGTTTTAAACTCCCCCCCACAAATGTTCAAGTTTTCTCAGTTTATTTAGTATTAGTAAGCTGTGCCCGGTCTAAACATAGAAAGAGTGTAGAGAGTAGACAGTTATTTCAATGTTTCTTTTGTGTACGAGTCTTTGCACGCTGGTAATGGTAACCATTGATGCTAACAGTGTTTCTCTTGCTCCCTCACACACACTCATAAACCAATATTTCCTACCTTGTCCCAGAGCATCAGCACAGACACATCACATGTGTGGAGATACTTCACACTAGACCAGTGATTGACTGGTCATTGGGCATACCAGGTATTTGCCCGGTGGGCCGATGGTAAATTCGGGCCGGCACGGAATCCCGACAGCAGCACCCGCCCCCTCAGAAACGACAGCCTGGTGGGCCGGTCGAGGCTGACAATGTCCGGGCCTATTTTTTGTCATTTTTTTCAGTCCAGCCCTGCTCTAGAACGGTGCTTTACACTAGTTCCACTTTTGGCTATTACGTTTACTGTTCTTGGTTAATGTTCTGAAGGACCAAATATGTCCTATGATTCAAGTGTTCCGGGAACCGCAACAAATATTGACGTGTAATGTGCTCTTGTGCCAGTCGCAGCAGACAATCAAAAGTAGATACTGACATACGAGTGTAGTTAAAGAGCTTCAGCAGAAATCTTTGCATGTCTTCAAAAAGCACAAAAAAGTCCCTTTGATCTAACATTGTGCATTTAGAGGGTGAACAACGATGTTTGTTCCTCTCCTGCCTATGGCGCCGTATCAGGATTTTTAAAACAATAATGTCAATTGTACGTTTTAACAAAGAATAAAACTTTGTTTTGTTTACAAATAAAGATGTCCAACATATAAACAATCTGGAGAGAATAATTACTGCCCCCAAAACTACGCTTTGGGCTGCAGGCTGGCGTTAAACGAACGTCAGTGTAACGCCTCACTGAAATCAATCAAGTGGAGATACAAAACGCATCAGAAACGCCTATGGCTTTCAGTGTTTTCCAAAATTCAAACATACATGTGGACGAGGCTGAACAGTGGCAATCTGACCAGAAAAATCTTATTTTTAAACAATCATTTAGCCAATATGGAAGAAATCCTAAATTGTAATATGCCCCGAGCACCAATTCTGAATGATTAGTCTGAAACTGGCAAACTGTGATAGTAACAGAAGGAGAGCTGGCTAAGTTGGTGCTGTGAATAACCCTCAATTTAAAGTACATGCCAAAGTCATACCAAACTCATCGATATCTGCCATACATTTACTGTGCACCTAGTGTTTTACCTCCCACCACACTGCTTGCACACATCATACTACACATAGCATAAAATTACCAGAGCATGTCTAACAGTCATGAAAATGCCAAAGGTACCTGTATCACTATACTGAGCTGTTCAAGAGACTGCATAATCCAACTAAGGTACACCCCTACTGAATATGCGTGCAGAGATTTTGCCCAAAGCTGTCAATTTATTTTGGATCTTGTGTCTTAATTTAATGAGTTAAGTCAAGCGCTGGTACACAGCCAGCTGCTAATATTTGATGCTGCAGAAGTGTCATTCACTTTAATTCATAGTCTTCATTGAGTGGGTGGTGGGACTGTACCTGTTCTGTCAGCTAGGTAAGTAGATGTTTTTCTGTCACATCACTTTTCTAACTTTGTCTAAAGTAAAGTTCAGCTTTGGTACTGACATTTATGCTGTGGAAAGTCTCACTTTTCATCTAGACTGTCTAGACAATGACAGCAGAATATCTCACTCTGTTGTTGAGGCAGGTGAATGAAGACATGAACATCACTCTGTGGAATCAAGTGCCTGGAACTGAGGAATTACTGCAGACAAACATCAATTATCAAGATTCCTGACAAGTATGGCTGCTCAATATATCATCCACTAGTCACTATCACAACGTTGGTCTCTGCAATATTGATATGCCATATGGCTGCAATATGCAAACGAGCATCACAACGTTTCTGACAGGGAGCCCAATCACAGCTCCAGGTGTGTTACTGCATCTTTTGAGGAATCAGTCTTCATGCAATCCAACAAAAGTCTAACAGACTTTACGTCCTTTTTAATTCCTAAAAAGGGATATGGACCCTTTAATATCTTGAAGGGTATTACAATTGCAATATGTAGCAGTAAAATCACAATATTGATATTTAATCCATATCATGGCACCCTATTGACAACAAAGCCAAGGGATCCTCTTGTGGCTCACCCTTGCACACAACATTCTTTAAATGTCCTTGCAAAGGACATCCAGCAGAATTACAATTTAAATGATTTTCAGCTAACAACAACCAGAAGTCAAACACAGCAAGGCAAATAAATGCAACACAATCCTCAATCTTGAGACAAATACACTAGCTTTAAAGTGTAGTATCTCACATTAGAGCTGCATGATATTGACAGCTGGAGTATGATAACATCTCTCCGGACTGTGGCAGGTTTAGTAATTTATTTAAAAGACATTGATGAACACCTTCCGTCATGTTTCTACTTTTTCCTCATGTACAGAGTCTCATGAATGTCTTTACAAAACTGGACTGGAACTCCTCTAGAACTGCAGAGATTTCTCACTGGATAGAGACATTATTTGCATACAAAATATCCATTAGACCTGTATGCTATATAGTAGGGCTGTAACGATTTGCGATATGAAACCACAAACCTGTGCTGCAGTGTGAGAAGGCAGACTCATGACACATCCCTTCCAACTCCGAGTGATATCCTTCCAGTCCAGATCCAATGCTACCACATCTTTCCTGTTCCCCCACCGCTAGGGGGTTGGACCCATATACAGGTCCTGCCCAGAAACACACATTTTTCACCGTAATAGGATGATTTTCACTTCAGTTTATTTTCTTTAACCAATTGTTTATTTCAAAGAGCCCTTCCACAAGTTTAAAAACATTCAAGCACAGACTCCTCTGTTTGCTAAATTTATTTGCTGTGAGTACATGGAAGTTATGACACTTGACTTAAGTGTCTATTAGCTGCCTGGGATGTGATAAAATTGCTTTGGAGTTTCTGTGTAATTGTTTTATTGAGTTTTGAGTGAGTTTTGTGGGCTCTGGGCAGATAGACAGATCGTTTTTTTGTTTTTTTTTTATTTGAACGGAGCGGTGAACCGAGAGACATGTCGACTCATCCAACTTGACTTCTTGCTGTGGTTCACCGGAGACTTTTCTTAAGTATGAATGGAAAGGAAGCCATACTTAAGCGTTTATTGACCTAAAATTTTGTGGTAAAGATGTGTCTCCAAACAAACTGGCATCTCGGAATTGTTCCTCTCCTCCAGCGCCTCCAAACCCCCAAAAAGGATCATGATACAAACCGTGGAATCATGGGTTTGGCGTATCGTTACAGCCCTAATATATAGTGTACAGATGTCACTGTTGCCAGGGAAAAATATTCTTCATATGTATAATTATAATTTTTAGAAAATCACTAAGGCTCAATTCAAAATCAATGCCTGCCATGCTCTTAATTTAGCCAATGACTAATTCCTAGGGATGCACCAAAATAATTTTTTTTGTCGAAACACTTGGCGGAAAACCGAAACCAAAAGAAATTATACCACCATTTTTTTGGTCATATTGCCGTTATGGCTGGGACTGTATGTACTTACCTCACTATAGTATTGCAATTGCATACATTAATATTCATGGTTCAAGGAATAAATCTGTTACAAAACTATGAAGATATTTATTTAGCATTCAGACAATTTTACTTGGCCCCACTCAAGAATAACATAAAAGCAAGAAAGCTGAAACATTAAACAATTAAACATCTTCTCACATAAGACAAGTGAATGCATTTTAATATTCTGAACGAAGTGCACGAACAAAGTGCATTCAGAACAAGTGCTTTAAAAACTGTTGAAAGACTGGCAACCCCTTTTATTAACTGTAATCACTGGAAAACTTGCTTGCCTTTTCAAAAACTGAGTGGTGTGCTCGAAGGGTCTCGTCTCTTCTGGCGATCTGGCGGTTTTGATTTTATATTATAAATTAATTCTGACGTTGAGAAAGTCGTTGTGGAAGCACCCTCTCTAGAAATTGTCATTGCTCGCTTTACAAACGGCTTCCCATGTGTCTTTCTTAGATATATCGAAATGCGGCCACACGGCAGACAGGTCGATTCTAATCCAATCTGGCACGTGCAGGTTGCGGTTGTTGATTGCGCCATCACTGTTTCGATTGCATTAAAAAATTACATTTTCTGTTACAGAGTATCTGGTGCATCCTCACTAATTACAATATAAAATCATTGTGATTAAAGTTAAATCATCTTTGATCCTTGTATGCAACTATTGAATACAAGTCTAAAGCAGCCAAATTCTCAGGCCTGCATTCTAGCAGTCAACAGACACGGTCTGCACATCACAGCCCTCATTGCTACCCTCTACCATCAAAACATAACCAAGTCACAAGTGACAGCTTTAATTGTTTGCCCATGACTTGTCACAGTAAGGGCTTCAACTTAATTTTCACTTTCATGTATTTGCCTCAATGTGGTTGTGGAAAACATGCTCAGTTCTGTCTGCAAATGTAAACAAAATAATTGACAAAGCTTTTAAGAAGACCAAAACAAAACTGTCCACTTAAATAATTCAAATAATTGTGATTAGGTGATTATGTAACAACTGAAAGGTTTAATGGCGAATTCTATATTATTTAGATTATTATGAGCTTATTAGAGGGACAAGTTGAGATGAAGCCTTTGGTGGAAAAGTCACAGGTGAGACTGCATTCGTTTGGACATGTTGAGGAGAGACTGAGAGTGTTGGGAGAAGGATGCTGAGTAGAGACTGAGTGTGTTGGCAAGAGGATGCGGGGAGAGTCAGAGTGTTGAGAGGAAGATGCTTAGGATGGTCTGAGTGTGTTGAGGAGAATGTTGAGGAGAGTCTGAGTGTGTTGGGAGGAAGTTACTGAGGAGAGTCTGAGTGTGTTGGGAGAAGGTTGCTGAGTAGAGATTGAGTGTGTTGGGAGAAGGTTGCTGAGTAGAGATTGAGTGTGT
>JBBPDC010000023.1:8676966-8700265 GCA_037974485.1 Hemigrammopetersius urotaenia
TTTGCAGTCAGAGGGGACAACCCCAGAACAGCAAACCAGGTCCAGGGTGTGACCCTTGCAGTGCGTGGGGAATACAATATGTTGTTGGAGTCCAAAACTGGCCAGACAGGATGTAAAATCAATTTAAACTCAGCTTAAAACATTAACTTTAAAGAAAATGTAATGGTAACCCGTGTCTGTACTGTACAGTTTACATTGAACTCCTGCAGTGCTAGAATGTAAATACCAATGTTACCTCTGTATAGATTGTACTGTAACTGTATTGTATGAGCTGTCATTTTCTAGTAATACATTTTTTTAGTAATAAAAATACAGTAAAATGTACAGGTAATCACCAATAATCTTCTTAGCTCATCTAGCGGTTTGTCTTATTGAGGCACTTCAGGAGGAGTCGTATTTTAGTAACCTGCCGGTTAAAGCGACTGAACTTAACAGCCTCTTTTAACGTTTTTTCTGTAACACTCAGGCCACTAAACCTTGAACCAGCACCAACCTGCTCACCTCTCTCATTCGCTCATAGCAAACACCCACACTCACATCATGCACAAACTCTGGCATATTGGGGCTTTCAGAAGAACAATAGGAAGACACGAGAACAGGAGTGCAGCAGCCAATAACTGGAAATTTAGCTGGATTTGTATTTGGATTACTATTTACAAAATTAGTCAATTATATTTTTAATAAAAATATTATAAAAATATTACACAAATATATAAATACTGCAACGAAAAAAAAGCAAAAGAAAAAAACATTTCCACGTTAACATTTAAAACGTTTCCACGTTATTGCGGGGCTTCCTGCATACAATTATCGGTTAGGTTCTCAGAAAAAAATCTGCGTTAGACTGAATCCGCGACTCCTGATCCACGTAAACGTGGAGGGTTACTTTGTGTATATATCTAAATATAAATATGAACCTCTGGGGTATGCTAACCTTGTTTGACAGTGGTGGAGGGATACAATTTGCCCTGTTTGATGCCCTCCATGGCTGTATGCAGAGAAGATGACAGGAGTTCTGCAGTCTTCATATACAGCACCAACTGCTCAGCATAGCTGAAACACACACCCACACACAACACCTTAAATGATACAGAACCTCATTATGATTTGACACAAAGGAACGCTTGATTTCCTACTGCATATAAGCACTGTGGGTGAGATGCATGAAAGCAGTGTGTTTGTGAGTCTGTTTGGAGTCTTTACCTCCACTCTCGGCTCAAGGAGCTGATCTGGTCTGTCACCATGCTCTGCTGCTCGTGCAGACAGGTGGATGATGGTTCTGTCTGCTCACTATCTCCACCCCTCACTGCTGCCACTTCCACCATACAGCGGGCAAATTCCAGCATGAAGCGAAGCCTTTGCAGAGTGTCTGTGTGCTCTTGCTGCAGAGAGATATAACATGATCAGATACAACAATCTACACCAGGACTTGGCTTGAAACGACTTTCATGCTTGCCTAACAACAAACATGCAACACAAAATGCTGAAGTTACTCCTGCCTCTTTTAACAACATGACAAAAATATGATTTATTGGGTTATTCTCATAAACATATTAAATACTGGGAAGTTGTTTTTAATATGATTTTTAGTCATTTAACTGACCAAATGTTTCTATGTTATGAAAATCAGGCTACATTTTAAAATAAACAACGAATAATTTTATAATTATCTGTACCATATTGGGTTCTGACTGACCTACTAAATAAATAATTATTATTTGTGTGAGCACTTCCAAGTATGGTTCTAAAGATATGTTAAAGACATGGTTTGAGGTTTGACTCTAAACCTTATGCTGTATTCAGAAAATATGCAAGTGTATAATGTCTTCCTTTTTACCTCCATTAATGTCTCTTCTGGGAGCTCAGGAGCCTCAAAGGTTATAGCATCCTCTAGGTTGGACGAGTGGGAGACATAGCGAGGACTGGAAGAACCTTGATAGCCGTCCAAGAACATTCCTGTATGGGGGCAGCGGCTAGTGAGGGATCCAACAGGGCTAATGGAACTTGAAGAACCTGCTAAGAGACAAAATCAATGAGAACCACCAACAATTAGTAAAGCTGCCAATTTTTTTACCTGCTATTAGACAGGACTGGGCAGAAGGGATGCAAATGATTCTGCGTATCAGCACAGTTTTGAACATTCATCAATAATTCATCAATTAACAAACACGCATACATTATATTTGTACACACATTACATACTGTGCAAATGGAGTGGAATTAAAAAAGTTGTAAAGGACTTCAGAAAACTCACCTGAGAACTTCCTGGAGCGGGACGTTTGTGGCGGAGTGCCTCCGCTGGGAGGTGAGCCCACAGTGAACACCACACGGGCTGGACTGCCTGAGCCCACTACCATGGTACCATCACCAGAGGGTGCTGTAAAGTGGGAAATTACATTGAAGACAGACAATGCTTTATCAACAAAGATAATACCTTTTCCATATTTTAATCAATAAAAATACCATTTTAATGGTATACTGTTTAACTGCACAATGCCCTCTGTTTTTCTGTGAAAGTTTTTTTGTATTATTATTATTTTAGTTGTGGGTTAACATATGCAATTCTGGGTTGCTTTTATACATATATGAACAATTTATGTATGTCTGATTCAATTTATGATTTTACTTTCATTTGTAGTCTTTTATAGCCATTTAAAGCAATAATATTGTTAAGCAACCAGGGTTAAAATAAATATAATATTTCACAAAAATTAAAACAGCAAAACCCACGGAGACACTTTCCTTTATCCATTTTGCTAAAGTGTGGGTGAAAATGGTGAACACCGTGGAATAAACACAAAAGAATGTATCCGTATCTCTATTAATTTGAAATATCAGTATCCACTTTATGCAAGCCGTCATTCGTTGGCCTGTTGTGTTGTCTTGTTTTCCATAGGAAAAACACACAGTCTCCCTGCATGAGGTGTTCAGTGCCCTACTTAGATAACTAATGTACAGTTTATGAGACTATTGAACCTTTTAAGTCATAAAAAAGGCTACTGCCATGTGGACATGTAGAATTTCTGAGAAACGACTTGTACAGTAAATAATGAGGCAACTGCCAGGTTTTAAAGCAGTATGCCTTGTATCATCTGGGCAGCACTTAAGTACTAAATGCAATTTCTATAACCGATAACCTCCTGAAACATGATGGAATACTCTCATAACAACATTTTTTACAGTATAATAGTTCATCTTATTATTTATTTACAAGGAAAACATTCACTCTGGCATAAACTGCTATACACAATTTCAGCTGTCTAGAAAAAAATTGTGCAAATGAGGAGGTCAGGGAGAAAGAGACAGAGGAACTGAGGAAAAAGAGAGAGCAAAGAGTTAACCTGTAATGTCTATGGCCCTATCCGTACCGAGGCTCTCTGTGCTCCCTCTATCACCCATCTGTCCCCCGAACGCTGCCATCAGCAGCATGTCTGACAGACGACCAGCACTCTGGGACCTGGAGAAACAACATAGTGTGTTACAGGGAAAACATGGAAGTTACAATGAAAAAGACACAGACAACTGAAGGTAAATTAGGGAATGAAAGAGAAGAATTTGACTCTTGCATGGTCAATATATAGTTCTTTTCATTTAAAAAAAAGTCAGACCAAAAGTTTTTTGTACCTTCCAAAAGCCTTGACATCCTCAGGCTGACAGGTACCAGGCATTCCAGCCTCTCCTTGCGATGGCCTACTGGCAGATGTTGGGAAAACCAAGCCCTGCTGGGTCAAAAAAGTGACCATGTTGGGGGAACTGGGTGGTTTGGGGAACTCAAATGGGGGCATAGCCTGACAGGAAGAAGGAGAAAAGAATTGTATGTTTAAAACTGCCAGTATGTTAAGTTTATCAAGACAACTTAACCCATAATGTACTTTATCAGAAGCAAGCTTCAGAAGTAACAGAAGCAAGCTCAACAACAAAAAATAATTAATAAATTAAGAAGGTAAAAACAAGTAAAATTAAGATATATTAACTAACAAGGTACTATTCAAATGCAGTACACTAAAAATCAAGAAATAACCAATATGTGCCAACACACTACATTATTTTCATTTAAAGCTAATCCAAAAAACATGATATAATCATTATAGTAAGGGAATATTATATGAATATTATTTGATTAACAGTTTCAGGTTCTGCAGACAAATGCCCTTCCTCCTGCAGATAGTTTGATGATGATTCAATATTATTTGCAAAGTAAGCCCAAATGAACAATAACCACTTACTCTTGATGGGGATCCAAGGATGGTGGGTAATGGGCTGCGCTGCATCAGCTCACTAAGCCTAGGGGAGGAATGCAGAGGCCTGAGGGCCACCGTGCCCCCCTGGGGGGCCACTACAGGGTCAGAGTACTGCTTCCTGATCGTTTGCCTGCAGCCACCAGCAGCTTCCAGTAGGCAGGGGGCACTGTGAAGACGCGAGCCCAGTCCATGCTGGTGTGACAAGGCCTTGGTGTCTGGAATTTGGAAAGCTGGAGTGAACAGAGCAGAGAGAAGTCCTGGGTGAACTACACTGACATAAATAACAGAATGACACTGACTAGAGGGCAGATGAATTATGAAATAACAGGCAGGGTGAGCTGTTTGTACTAAAAGAAAAAATAAACTGGTGACCAGGCAAGCAGGGATTTGGAATGCAGTGTGAGTGCTGAGATGCAATGCCACACAATGTCTTGTCTCAGCATAATATTACAATTCATAACAGATGCTCAGAAAATAAATGGCAAGAAGTGTGAAATTCAGGAAAAAAGTCACAAGTTATCTGCATTTGTACACTGTAAAATTAATGTACTATATTAGTTAATAAAACTACAAGCTATTATAAAAAACAATTGACAAATTATAGAAAGATGATTTATACATTTCCCCCATACTGTTCTTAGGCGGTGTTCACACTGTTTTTCTCAAGGCTGAAAAATGCAAGGTGAATGTATGGACTTTTTGTCCCTGGTGGTCCATACAATATTTTGTTGTTGCTAAGCAACCACAGCGTCATAACTGGCAATCAATTGTTATATTATGTATGGTAAAGCTCTGGCCCTTCCCATTACAGGAAAAATCATATAGTTTAAATGGATGCCAGTCTTCCTTTTGGCCTGAGAAAAGCCACTTCATGGGCTACTTTACCACCCAAAGTTAAACTGATTTTAGGCCAGGGCACCTGAAGTGTTCATGTAGAGAATAAGAAATGCAAGGTGCCATCTTGCAAAGGCAGCATCCATTTAAAACGCACACAGTGTAAAGACCAGCTTGAACTGCCAACCAGTATTCATATATGTACACTTTCTCACTCTAGTCGAACAGTAACAATCATCATTCCTCATATTTACTCTGTTCCACTTACAGCACACCTGAATCAAGCACTCACGCGCATGAGTGGAACTTAGATAATTAGTGGAAGATTACATAATTATGTACAACAGCTGTGAGTCCTTAGGAAGTACATTTAAAGCAATATGGTGACATCAAACCACTTAACTAAAATAATTCAAAATATCAGTAAATGTGTGCTTGCAGGGAGGACATGGAGCGAGGGCGCTCTCACCTCCATCCCAGCAGCCTCTGTGGCCCGTCTCTGTGCCCAGCGGGCGAGTCTGGCCAGGCAGCTCAGGGATGGTGCCCACTTTTAAGACAAAGAGCAGATGATACACTTGTTTAGGAAACACAAACTTTAAATACTACTTAACTAAATTCATAGATAAAGTGTTGCTGTGACTAAAAATGGGCATATGAACAACTGTTGCTATTTAAAGATATGAACTTTACATCACTCCAGAAATTTCTATTGGAAAAAAATGCACAGAAGTATTTCATTGCTTAAAAGGTATTCCATACCAGACTGACAGATTCATCTTTGGTCTTAAGTATTTTTGACATACATTGTGATATTTTTATGTTTTATAAATATGGCATCTTTTTGTCTAAAATATTTCCAAATACAGCTATATTTACATGTCATCTTGTGTCTGGTACACTAGTTGATTTTTCTTTTTTTTCTACAAAAAACCCTCCTCCATAATACATTATTTATTTTGTACACATGCCTGGCCCCAGAAACACTAACATGAGTTCAGTTATCCATTCAGCCAGACTATGATGCCCATCCCTAGCTGTGATGGTTGATTAGAGCAGCAGAATGCAGTGTTTGCTCACCTTGTGGGGAGAGCTGGAAGGGTTTGGAGCCCCCCATAGACAGCCTGCGTGAAGGGAGGGTTCTGTGAGGGGGAGAGGGGCCCAACTGTCCACAGCCCAGAGGACTGCCACTGTTGCACCGCCGCATTGGGCCACACCTACATCACACACAGAAAGACAGGCAGAGAAGTCCCAGGTCAAGAAGAAGCATATCTATCACTTCAGTGTCATATTTTTTTTCCATTCAGAAGGATTCACTGTTTTCAATATTATAAAGGCCATTCTGTTGCAGAAAATACATATAGCATTTATTCTTTATGATGTAACTTTTAATGAATGAGGCTGCAGTTGTTATATTTAGATACAATGTCAAAATACATAGTTTTAAAAAGTTGATAAATTTAATATCCTGAACATCTCATATTTAAAAAAAAAAGTGACTCAGTAAACAGAATATAAATATTATAAACACTACAAACATAATTAGTGTATTATTTATGATGTAAAAACATTTCAATTATCTTAAAAACATCTGAGCTTTTGACTAGGATATTTTGTCTAGTTTATAGTAATTTAGTCTACACTACAAAAAAAATATTAATATCAACTGTTCCCAAATTTCTTAACAAATATATTCAAACTGTGTGAAATGCTCCATCAAAAATAGCCTTTGGTAGGCTAAAACTGCAGAGAAAGTAATGCAGTCACAATGTGTGCAGTGTGAAGAAGTCACTGTGAAAGAATGGGTACAGTGTACTGTACTGTTTGTGTGTGTGTACTGACCGTGGGGAGCTGTCCTGGCTGGGAAAGTGCAGGTTCTGCTCCATTCGCTGGTAGTTGTGAATCTGAGTGGGTACTGGAATGGGTACAGACTGACCATAGTTGCCATAGTTACTCACAGAGTATTCAGTGGTCCTGCTAAGAATGGAAAAAGAAAGGGGAAATGAGAGACGAGGACAAGATACAGTGGACAAAGAGCATAAGAAACAAAGAGCACAAAACCACATCCAGGGTCTATACAGCTGAAGTCTCATGCATTACAGTATCTCACTGCCTTCCTATAAAACGTTTAGGAGAAGTCATTCATAAGGAATGCCTGTAGAAGGAAGGACTGGCAGTAAGAAGTGAAGAGAAGAGGCCAGCAGTACTGGTGTGAACTTTTAACACACTGCTTGTAGATGGTTCAGTTCTGCTATTGTGTTGCACCATGGTCCTGGAAGCATGTTGTTTCTCTTAACTGTGTGTATATGGTAGTAATGACAATAAAATCTACTTGACTTGAAATATGTAAAACACTGTTCAAATTTGAATACATAACATTCACTCCCCAGTCCATCTAGGACTTGTTGATATTATATCTTGTTCTGAATTCATTCATTTTGTAATGTTGCAAAAAAACATAAAACAAATAAAAAGAGGCTGGAAAATGGTCATGTAAAAAGTATAATAACTTGTTTTTGTATGTACACAAATGAAAATAAAATAAATATGTAGGCTAAGGGTCATTTAAAGTGGTTAGGGTTAGGATTAGTTTTATGATGTCAAATGTGCATTGCACTTGATAAATTACCAACTTGTTTTCACTGTTTTCGCTTGCTTTCACTGTTTGCCCAATGAAATGTGAAGGCACAAGATAAAATGACACTTTCTTCACATCGCAAAAATGATGGACCTTCTGTTAGCTGACAGAACTTTCTATTCTTATTAAGAAACCTGTCTACATCACCTGCTGTCAAGTGCTGAGGTTGCACTTGGCCTCTGAGTGTTAACAAAACACAACAGCTTGTTGCTGACTTCAGCAGACACAAAGGCAGTAGCAAACTGATCTGTATTGATGGGGCAGCTGCAGAAATGGAAAGCCTTTACCAATTGCTCAAGGGATTTTTTTTTTCACTGAAATGCTGTTAGGCTCCCAAAACAGAAACAGAGGTTGTAATAGAACCACACAAAAAAGTAGTTCCGCTCCTTTCTGTGCTGTGCAAGCACAAGAGGCATACCTAAACAAATGGATGCCAACTTCTAACACAGCACCACTGAGAATATGCTCACTGAGGGCGTGATTTTCATATGGCTGATCTGATGTCTATCACACAGACTGAAGCTAATCACTGCCGGCTCTGAAACAATACTACAGACACCATGGAACATGATCTTCAAAGGGTGCTGCAATATTGAAACAATCACTAACAAACCCGAGAAACGGTTCCTATTCCCAAGTGTTACACTGAACAAAAAGCAAACACCAACAGTCCTCTCTCCCGCCAGAAGCAAAATCCTATGCTGCAACTCTTTCATTCCGGTGTGAAAGTCTACACTATGTACACAGTATTACAGCATTATATTTTATATATTATTCATTATTGTGCTGAAATAGTTTTCTTAGTAGCTGAAAACTGATCTGTACTAAGTAAACACTATGCAACTATGAACATTATAATTATTCTTCTGATCTACAATATATATAATGCAGTGCAAACGTTTATAACTCTTTTTAAATTGAATGTTTTGACAATTTACCAAGTGATTTACTGAAAGAAAACAAAGTTTCCTGTTTATTGCATTTGATTACACAATTGCAATAAGCAGTAAACAAAGTTGCTTGGACACAATTTGGGCACAATTGCATTTAATTTGCTGTAATTTGTTTTGTCCAATTTGCTCCATTGCACAAATAAGCAGGAATTGTACATTATATGGTCTCTGTAGAGGATATGTACTTATGTTCACATATGACCAGATGTATGCAATCATTTGGACTTTGCTTTAGCTATAAAAAAACACCAAATAACACTAACCTAAGAGAGCAAATGCAAAAGCAAAGACATCAAAAGCAAATGCAGTATTCTATAATGCTTTATGTTAGAGCCGCAAAAAACTAAATATTTTAGCAAGAATGCATTTGCTCTTTGATGAAAAGGCCTATTTGGAGCTTGCTTTGGACTGGTTATTTATAATAGTAAGTGGAAATCTAAAAGAACTGTTTCTTCTGCTCTTACCGTGCTGGTCCTGGAGAGCTGCTGTACGTGGGTGACCGTGGTGGGGTTTTGGCCTGACTTCCAGATGCCAGGAGAGAGATCCTATTGCAGAGCAGAGATAAAACACTGTTACTGCAGCATCGCAGAGCAGAATATTTCACTGACTAAGGCAACTAAGTGTGAAAGTGCACCTTGGCAAGGGAGGAGACTACAGAAGACTACAGACTACTTTTCTGTGTATACTACAGAAAAGTAACTTCAACAACCAAGTTCCATTGAAGTGATTAATATGTGTAGGTTTCTCACCCACTATACATCAGACTATCCTGAAGCACCTTCCCTGAGGGCATTTCACATGTGAGCTCACCTAGAGAGGAGACAGAGAGAGAGCGGGTGGGGAGGGTAAAGGAGTAAGATATGAGAGAATGACAAATCATCAGAATCCTTCACTAATATACTGTCACTTGCCATCTTGTGACACAGCGTGATGGTGAAGTCCATATGGTTTAAAAATGAGAAAAGCATAGAGCTTACTGGGGAAATGAGCCGGAACCATGACAAAATCATCTGTGTCACAGGAAGAATTTTTACTGCTGCTGCCGTCACCACCGCCTGAATCCTTTAACAGATAGCCTGGGGAGTCCTGGTTAGGAGAGGCTAAAGCTTTCACTCGATTCTGCTGGATCTCACCAAGGGACTGCTGTAGATTGAGACAGAGGGAAACAGAGGGAAACATGTGGTGTACAACTCAACTCAAACTTACAGTACATTAACAAAAGTACTCTTCTAGCTGAGATTTTTGACCAAGTTTACTGGAATGTAATTTGTAAGCTATTTAGCTAGCAAACAAGTAACATATCTGTGCAGATTCCCACAAAAATACCAAAAGTAGGACTGAAATGTCATAACCTCTATGGCCTGTTACACCTGTAAAAACCTCAAAATTCATACAGTATAAATATTACAGATTTCGTTAGAAATCATTTAAATTACAGTCCTATCCCAAATAAAATGTAATCTTAAACAACACTCACAGATACAAACTCTACAAATCACATTCTAATGTGTGCTCATGAAATTAACAGATTCTGTACCCACAAGTTCCATCTCCAGATGTACAATACACTTGCCTGGTGGGGTATGGTGTTAAGCATTAACTTTAAAATGTATACATTGTGGCAGTAGGCCAGAAATGTTTGCTGTGCTAACAATGATAAACCTAAGACCTTTCTTATAAGTGTGTGTTTTATCAGGCACCTTCAATGTAGCAGATAGTCAGCAGTGCAGCAGAACACAAATGCACACTTACAGGAGGGGAGGCAAGATGCGAGGTGGAGGAGCTGCTACATGAGCTTGCTGAAGCTGAACTGGGAAAACATGTCAGGGTCACTGGAGCCGCTGTGAACACACACATACACACAAACCACCAATATGAGCAGGCAGAACAAAAGCAAACACTCTGGTGATCAACATGAAAGAACAAACTATTATGGCAAGAGTCAAGATATCTAGTTTATGCCCTTAGTACACACATAAATATGACCAGAAAAGGAACTCACACTTCTTCATGGTGGAGCTTGCCTCAAGAAAAGGGTGTTTGAAGAACTCATCTAATAATTTGAGAAGAATGAAAGATTACATATTACACATCATGTGCTAATCACATTAAGTTTTTAGGACAGAAAACTGAATTGAATTTGTCTTGTGAAAGAGAGGGATTTTACAAAGCTAACTCTGTTACAATAATGGGCAGAAAAAATACACTGATTTGTTATGGATTCTGTTTATATACAAATAAACAGCACATGACTTTGGAAGTCTTTGGAAGAACTGAAAGAATTGCTACACTGCATTTATTGCCTGTGACCCACTGTCAATGAAGCTGTGTGCACTGTACACAAGCAATCGCAGAAGAGGATCATGCACTACATGAACTTTCACCCAGACAATCTCACTTGCTCACGGATATAAATGAGAGAAGCTTGTGACAAGCTGGAGTTTGAAAGGCATGCTGTGTTTGTTGCAGAAAATTTTTTTTTGCAGAAAAAAGAAAGAATAGAATGAAAACTCAAATGTAACTAGAATACATTTCCACAAGAAAATGCAATGTGCCATTGTGTGGTATCTATGGTAACTGGGGTTGTTGCTAGAAGGTTGCTAAGATGTTGCTAAGCGGTTACTAATGGTTGCTGGGGTATAGCTGTTACATTATTAAGCCCCCAACTCCAAATGTATTTACAATAACTCAATTTACAATAACAATCACACTTAAGAAGAACAATAGCGCAGCGTCTATCAAGGAATCAAGCTCTTTCCATTGCCTCTGGTTGACCTTCCCTTCACCTCCCTGAGAGTTTATTTTGCTCTCTTTGGCTCCTCCCCATCACTCTAACTACATCATCCTACTACTCACTGTTGAGGTAATCACTGAGAATTTCGATCATGTTTAGTACACAATGAGGTACTGAAAACTAGGCTCAGAGACTGGGAAAATCACCCAAATCCTTCACAAAGTCTGATCCCACTGGAAATCAGGGCTAAGACTGTGCAGTGTGCACTTGGTTGTGTACCTTTCCACTGAAATATTAATTTAAAGGAACTGACATTTCACCAGAAGGGTTGTTTATACACAGTCCTGTTTGTGCAAATAAAACAATGTTGAAAGTAGCAGAATGCAGTAGGACTGACCAAAGTCCATTCGGTCCTTATGGTTCCGCTGCAGCAGCCCAAGCAGCAGGTGCCTCAGCTGGCTGGAGGTTTCTCTGGGTATGCTAAAGACATAGAGATGGTCAGATACAGATAAACAGGAGAGAGAAAGAGATTTGAGCAGCCCATTAGACTGGACAAAATTCAGTGCACACAGCAGTGCATACTTACTTTGGGCAGAGATTTTTATTTTTCTCATAAAACAAGCGCAGGTCCTGAGGACTGCTGGCCTAAAAATGCAAAGACAAATAAGTGAGTGTACCAGAGTATGAACCATTTATTAGTCCAGCAACTTCTGACATACACACGCCATTGTGCTGAACAAGCCAAATACACAAAAATACACACACAGACAAAAATAGATAGCAGGAATGAAAGAAGTTATTTAAATTACAATTGAGATTAAAGCTGAGCTTTATTAAAACAGCTGAGATTAAAACATTTCCATGTATTAGTCAAACTTCTAACAGTATGACATGTTGACTGAAAGATTTTCAGTTTCAGTAAGAGCAGTCTGATGTTACCCTACAGCTCAGTAATGAAATATGTCAGAATTTCTTTTTCATATCTGAACTGACTCCAACTAAATATTTCATGACAAGTTTAGGTGGATGTACACACCACGTTCAGGTGCAGACAATAATACAATAGCTATCTTGTCTCTCTGTTTCTTTGGGATAAACAGTGCTCACCTGAAATGGAGCCTTCCCTGTCAGGCACTGAAACACAATGGTCCCTATACTCCACAGGTCAGCCTTGGCATCATAGTTTTGAGACATAATGACCTCTGGAGCCTAGTGTGAGAACGACACATTGTAGGGTCACTGCATACCCACCAGGACCACTGACATTCAGGATAATCGACAGAAAGAGCACAGGAGATACTTGCCATATACATGGGTGAGCCACAGAGTGTGGCAGCCATCATGTTGTTCTGGAGGTGCCGTGCAAACCCAAAGTCAGCTGAGGAAAAAGATCAAACATTGCAGTGACCCTATAATGCAGTGCATTTTAACAGCATATACACAGGCAGCAAAATCTTTGATGACAGTTTATGTTAATTAAACAGCAAAGTATGCAGTGCCAGGTGCAGATTTCAATCCTATATCAAACTGTCTTTCACTCTTAAGAAAGAGAGGCAGTTTAAGTGGGTTGAGTATTTTTTATATTGATTTTTGTTTTTTTACAATAACAATAACAGAGTGACTATTGATTTCTAGTGTTTGAGTTACATTAAGCCTTACAGAGAAGCAAAATTAGACTCAAAATATACCTTGGATTATTAGTTAGATCTGCAGTAGTTGAAAATTGTATTTTTTATTTTCCTTTAAGGGAAAAAAAGCACAAACTGCCTCAGATCTGTCTACCTCGTTCTTTCATACTATGCCATGTGCCATGAGTACTACAGCAGTAAGAAAATGTTTGTCTGGTACAATGATAACAGTTCAAATGAAATCAGAAGCTTAATACATACACTACTATGCAGAGGTGGGATTGTCAATTACAGTATTTAAGTATGTACAGGACCTGGTAGAGTAAATCCATCACAGCTGTATAATCTGGAAAAGCACAGGCTGAACAGAATTCTTAGTCCGGCATAGACTAATATAGAACTAATATTTTCTTGTCCTAGATGGTATAGGAGTAATTTAGCAACCTCTACAATATTGTAAAGGTCTACACAGGACATAGCCAAATCAGCAGAAAAAGACAGAAAAAGCAATATATTGCTATTACCTATTTTGATGCAGGTATTGTTGGATTGGGACTTGCGGCCAGCTGGGTGGGAGAGCAGGATGTTCTGGGGTTTCAGATCTCTGTGGATGATGCCTTTGGCCTGCAGAACTTTCATAGCACCTGCTATCTGCTGCAGGAACACACGGATGGTGTCCTCACTCAGAGTGCCTTTAGCTGTTGGGGGGGAGGGATGATTATTGCTGTCCTCATGTTGTAAAAAGCAAATGCACATGCAGATTTCATGCAATGATTTAGCCTGCTTAAATGAATTGCTATAATCAGACAACTGCTGTACATATGAGTACATATTATATGCAAATGTATAACCTTCCTTATCTCTTTAAAAAAAGAGATCTTTACTAAAGAAAAAATGGTTTTGTCCATCACTTGTTTGTGAAATATCAGACATATCAGACAGCATGCCTCTGTGCTTCCTCTCAAAGTATGCTGCCTTGTCTTGACCCCAACAGTAAACTTCCTTCAGCCTGCAGCTCTAAGCAAAACAGACCCCTCCCTGCTTCACTTCCTGAGCCAAACTCTGAGCCTGCTCTGTCGCACTTAAGACAAACTGTCACACACCATTCCTTTCATTTTCAAGCTAGCAGAAATACCTGTGGCACTTCCAGACATGTGCACAAATATACCCTAGGTAAAATGACCACTCAAAAAAATCCATGGAAAGTTAGGACTTTAAGCTTCTAAAGTAACTATGCAGATAAACTCCCTATTTATGTTGTTTGTGTTACAAATGCCTGCACTCTTAAATTCACCTGAATGTCAGGCTGAGATCTAGTTCTAGCAAATGAAACATTTATGTTTTGAAGAAAAAAAATAAACATGAGCTAATATAAACAAGAGAAAAAAAATCACAAACTTACAATGCAGGTAGTCAGCCAGGTCCCCCCCATTGCAGTACTGTTTCAAAAATGATAAGAAACAGCTTTGAATAACTGAATAAAGACAATGCTCCTCCACTTAGCAATGCAACACAATTAGACAAAGAACTAAGGCATGGATAAAGGACTGTGACTGAGGCATTGGAATGCATATTGACCCAGACCTCAACTGCTTCCCACTTCTTTTGTAAGTCCTATTGCCTATTCCTCAAGCTACCATGCATTTCAAAAGGAACTGACAGAACTACTAATCTCAGACTGAAGGAGCTAAACAAAACAGAGCTAAGCCTTTTATTCAGACATTTTCCATTCATTTTTACATGCCTATTTTTACATGCCTATAATGTCTATACAGCTCTAGCTCTGCTTAGCTGGCCTAAAAAAGAAGTAACTGCAGTCATATGCAGGATTATGGAAGGTTAGACTAAGGGCAGGGCAACACACAAAAAACAATGAAGAAAAACAGGCTAGACTTACCTCCATAACCAAATACACAGAGCTTGCAGTTTCCTAGAAAACAAGAAAAACAATGTGTTTTAAAAAAAAGAAGAATGGAGTTTTTGTTAATTTGTATGCTCTCAAAACAATAGTTCAATAGTTAAGTCATTAATCACTACTGGTGCAACCCACAATATTTCACTGCAATGTACTGTGTCTAGGATCAGAGTGTTTCAGTGCTCATATAAAAACTGTATAAATGGATCTTAAAATACACAATTTCTGTTCTTCTCATTTACTGTAATTTGAATTTAATTCTTTATGACCATATTATTACAGATTAGCTAATCGTCTATTAAATCCAAATTTTGTTTCTAAATTTAGTGTAGGCAGTCAATTCAGACCATAGCAGGACTGGGGAAAAAGGACTAGAATCAGATTCCTCTGAATTTACTGTCACAAACAATTCTAGTGTGTGAGGGTGTGTGCGTGTGCGCGTATGTGTGTCTGTGAGAAAACAGCCTTGTCTACAATGGCTGCCCACATAGTTTGGCTACATAGTAAAGTTTTATAACGCTAATACTGTGTCCTAAACAAAATAAACAAGTTTGTGCAACCTTAATGAACAGACTGATGCTATTTAAGCAGGATAGATGACATTAGAGTTTGTGATTTGCATGACCATTGACTTCTAGTGTTTGTGAGTGGTTTTGCTTCATAGCTCCAGTTCAGCCTAAAAAAAGGAACATCTGGACTCCAAAAAGTGGAAAATTGTGCTGTTTAATTTTTGTTTTTTGCAAAACTATTCCTTTCACATAAGATTTGACATTCCCTATATTCAAACAAACAGTTAGACATACAGAAACACCATCATAGTCATACAGAATTGGCATACCCCTTCTAATCACATATGACACATGACCCAAATTATATTACAGAAAGAACAGTTTCAGTACAGTTTCTATGTGTGTATGCTGACCGCTTTGCGTAATTGTCTTATGATAAGGGTTCCTAATGTGGTGTTAATGTGGCTTCACTCACATATAGACTTTACGTAATGGGCAAAAGGTTTACATGGGCCAAATGCACATGACCAATAAGCTTGTTTAAACCATGTTTTTCCACTTTTCAGCAGATTGACTCTCACATAGACTCAATCAGCCATGGTTAAGTGAAATAACAAAACACTACAGATGAGCACCAGCGAGACTGACCTATCAGTGGTGGGTTTTAAGAGCATCTATCCAATTCAAAACAAGGTTGCAAAATTAAAGAGAACAAATGGAAAACAGCTCATTTGGTAAAATATTCTGTTCGTAAACTGAAGACAGTTGCCATGCAGGTTTCCATCGTGACTAACAGAAAAACATCAAAAGATACAGCAATCAAACTGGTACCCCTGAGAAAGCATTCTGACATAATACCTCATCAAGTAAAATCCTTTATAGGTGCTGAAACTAGTATTCGGAAACAAGCACAATGTAAAATCACTGTTTGCCACTTCTGCAAGCCCCAGACACAGTGGCTCTCCATGAACTCATGGCCAACAAGGCCTTTCATAAAAACAAAGCCAAACTGACCTCCAAAAGCCCATTTAGAAAACACTAAAAGCTCCTAGCAACAGCTGACCTCTCCCACTGTCTTTCTCTGCAGCCAATCAGCTGAGTCTAATGGGCTGATCCATTTGAAAGCAGTTGTGCTGACTCAGCATGGCTAAAGTTCTTCTGCTTGGTGGAGTGCAATGAGAAATGAGCTTGCCATCAATTTCCCTTCAATTGTCGGACCAGACGCACGGCTCCCGGCAAGGGCCAACAGTAATGACTGGCTGTAATGGTCACATATTACATATCTGAGAGCATATTTTTTATGAAGTTGAAGTTTAGTGTCATATGTACAAGGTACAGTGTACAGAGCACAATAAAATGCCTACTTGAATACCCTCTTTGCAGACAGAAAATAAAGACATAAAAGACAAAGCAGTGCAGCAACAATAACTAATATGCACAAGTTGCATAATGTAAAGTGTGAGTGCAGTGTAAAGTGTGAGTGCAGTGTAAAGTGTGAGTGCAGTGTTAAGTGTCAGTGCAGTGTGAATGATAGCTAAGGCATAAACAATCTGTTGTCTGATTAGGCAGGCCTCAGCCTGGTGAATCAGCAGGGGAAAACAAGCGTGCCTGCGTCATAGACTGACTAACGGATGCCCAAATGGTTGGGAGTCGCGTGAATGATAAGTCAGTGCAGATAATAAGAACAGCAAGACATCTGTGATAAAAGACATCAGATGTGGACATGAGTGTGAGAGAACAAACTTTAGTGCCCATTTCCAGATATAACAACAGAAAAAGGACAAATGCTCCAAAATGTGACAGATATTTTATTGGATTTGGCATGATGTTGCTACCCTGACACATACTTGATGACATGCATACGCACAATAACACAGCTGGCTACGAATAGGCTACTTGCTAACTTGAACAAATTACAGGAAACACTGCTTTAAAATACAACACTTGTTCTTTTAGACCTGTCCAAAATGAACTTCCCAGATAACCGATACACTGACCTTGATAATAAACATATAGATAAGCAATCATTACTTGCGCCATTACTCATAATGTAGACATTATATCCCTGGATCCATTATGTAATTCAAGAGAGGCAAACATAATCCATTCCATACATAGGGCTAGAGAAACTTATCTCTTGCTTTTTCAATCACGTAATGGGGTTAGATCAATGACACTGCAGCACAAACACACACACAGGCACATATGTGAAACTCACACTGAGACCTAATTAACAAACTCTGTATGGCCTAGTGGCTCTTTGAGATATCACTGGCTGGTGGAGTTGTGAGACAGAGGCCAAACAAGCTAGAGAGAGCAGCTGTGACACCAAGGAAAAATAAGTAAACACAGCTATATTTAAAAAGGTGGGTTTTTTTTAAGTCGTGACCCAGGTTTCTGCTCTGCCCTAAATACACAAAATCACACATGGATCTGTGCCAGCCATACTCTCTCTCTCTCTCTCTCTCTCTCTCTCTCTCTCTCTCTCTCTCTCTCTCTCTCCCACACACACACACACCAGACTAGATATGCAAGTATATTTTCCCTCAGGGATAGACAGTCAGTTACTCAGGCATTAATAACATCTGAATAAATAAAAAAAACAGGAATGAGGACCAGCTGGTCACCACTGTCCAATAAAAGTGATGCCAAAACAGGTTAGACCAGAGACTCATGCCTTTAACTTGTCCTCTTCAATGCTATTAAAGTACTGACTAAAGTACTACAGTAGAAAGTTCGCAAACTGTGTCCAGGAACAGAAAAAATCTTTATACTAGCATTGGAAATACACTGGTTCATATTGGTACCACTATGAACCTTACAATATATTTAAAAATATATTAGTTAACAAATGAAGTGTTATAGTTTGCAAGATTATCTTGTATGATTTTGAATAAAATAATCTGCAAGAATGATGAACATACCGGACACTGAAAAAAATGTTTTTGAGTAACAAATGAGTGTAAATCAACGTGTCATGTAAACACAGAAACATGTGACAGCGATAAGCCAATCAGAAGCAGTTTAAACTGTGACCTGATAATATATTCAGAAATGGGCGGGGTTAAGGTGCAACCACAAATGTACATGAGCTTACCTGGAAGTCATACAATGCGACGATGTTTTCATGCTTCAGTTCCTTCAGAAAAAAACAACAGGCAGACATGCACATTAATATTCAGATAACTAAATAAATAAAATGCAAAGAAATGATCACACAACTGATGTCTCTGCTTACCTTTAATATTTTGATCTCTTTTCCCAAAAGAGTCTGAGATTTTGCCAAGTTCTTCTTATTTATGCATTTAACTGCAACTTCCCAGTCGTGTTTCTGCTGAAAAAATCGGGCCATGCATATTATAAAATCTTCATTATAAGGAGACATGTCCGGACACGTCCCAGAACAAAAGAATATAACAACACCACCTCATACACTAACATGTTAGATCATAGCATGCTTGTTAATTAATGGAGATAATTGATGTAATTAATTGTGATAAAGCAATATCCTGTGTGTAATGTTATGTGTAGTCTGTAATCTATAATATGGTAAAGTATGAACACCGAAGTATTATCACAACAGAAAAGTGGGCATGAACTACACAACAGCATGCAGCACTGTGGCTGTAAACACTGTAAACATCATCATCTGCTATCTCTGCGGCCTCGTTTTAAGGTGGATCTCCAGGGTTTATGCGCACAGACGAGGAGATATGTTTGCAAAGAAAAGTGTTCCAAGTCCTTACCTCACGATGCCTGCCCTTGAAGACTACTGCGAAAGCCCCATGTCCTATCAGGTCTTTCCTGCTGAACTCGAACTTTCCCACCGTCTCCATCTCCCCTAAACCTGTTTATTTGATTATTTTGATGATCTCAACACCTCGTATTAGTTTGTGAGAAAACTGTGGGTTGTTTTGGACCACGGGATAGCTCCCTCCGTCCCCTTCTTCTCAGATGTATCGAGGAGGCAGCCTGGATGTCGAAGCCCCTCGTCCTGTGCCATGGGCTGCCTGTTCCAAGCCCCCTGCCAGCCTCTCATGGTCACTGGGGAACCAGACGGAGCAGAGCTCCCTTCAGCTCTGAAGGAGCCCCATTCTCGCCGTGTTGTTCAACAACGAGATAAAATATGACAACACGAAGAGCTTCGGATTTCACCCCCAAAAAAAACAACAAACCAGGTCAGCACCACCTTAACAGCAGAGACCTGGGTCTGTTTATGTCCATCTGATCTTGTCAGTTGGGCTCAACCTCAGCCCGTTTCCTCTCTTAACGTCAGAAAGCAGTGCTCTACGTCCGTGACAGACAAAAAATATCACCAATGTGTAGTTTCAATTGCATATTTTGATTGAAATGTCTCAAAACTTGCAGCAGCGCCTTCTGTTTGAGGCAACAAAGACCCAGCTGTAGCCCAGAGCTCCACAACTGCGCATGCGCAACCAATCTCCATGGTGACGTAGAACGAATACATGAATGTTCATAAGGCAAAAACACCAACTAAAGCATGGCGAAATTAATATTAATATGGAGACTAAATAAAGCACTGCGACATTAATATTTATTAGGTTAAACATCAAATAAAGGCCTTTATTTCTCAACAGTTCTTTCATAATGTCAGTTGTATAGGATAATTTAGGACTTATTCATTGAATTTTTGATGACTTGCATATGGATTTAATTTCTGTTAACTGCCTAATAATTATGCAAGAAAATGACTGTACTACAAAGCAGGGTTCGGCAATTAAAAAAAAAAAGAATAAATGAATGAAAAGTGAATAAATATCCTTGCTGTAACAGTTATGCTCTATCATGTGTGAGGCCCAGTGGCCGTGTGTGCAATACTGCATCCCGGAGGACTTTTGGAGAATTGCAGTTTGGTTACGCTGCTTATCTCCAGACCACACGTATGGCAGAGAGTGGTTTATATATTTTATTTATTTACCCTTATAGTCACGCGTGAACACACCACAGCACAATGTGAACAATGTGAAAATCTTCCTCTGCAATGAGCACCCAGGGAGCAATGTGAGGGGACGATACCTTGTTCAAGGGTACCACAGTGGTAACACTAGCAGATGGAATTCGAACCCACAACCTACTGATTGCAGGGCCAGCGCCCTCACCACTAAGGCATATATATAGTGCAGCACAATGACAAGAACATTAAGGTAACAAATAAGGTAACAAAAACAGTGCAACATTGCTGTATGTGAAGTTTTAGATTAGAATATATCAGTAGTGCAAAAATGATTATGAAAGCTACTTAGCGTTAATGCAACAACAATAAATAAAATAAATCAGAACAGTATCCAATAACATTCAGTCAATTCACAGATTAAACAGCTGAGTTATATTGCACAAATCACCTACAAAACGGGGAAGAGTTATACAGTCATATCTACAGTTAGAAAGGATTTCCTGTGGTCTTTTTCTGTGTGTGCTCTGATGACATGCTAAGGATATACATATATAGAGCGCCATGAAAAAATGTTTGCCCCCTTCCTGGTTTCTTTTTTGCATGTTTTTCACACTTCACACTGTTTGTCACATTTCAGATAATTAAGTTAAACACAACATCTCAATTGGATTCAAGTCCGGACTTTGACTAGTACACTTCAAAATCATAATTTAGTTTACTTTAAGCAAATTAGATGTGTTTTTGGATTATTGTCCTGTTGCAGAACCCAAGTGTATTTCAGCTTGAGGTCACAAACTGATGGCTGCACATTCTTTCAGGATTATATTGACAGCAGACCATCACACTACCATCACCATGTTTTACTGATGGAATCATATTCTTTTTCTGAAATGCTGTGTTAACTTTACACCAGATGTAACGGGACGCACACCTAACAACAATATCAACCTATGAAATATTCTAGTCCATAGAATATTGTCCCAAAAGACTTGGTGAATTGGGGATGAGCCTTTATGTTCATTTTGGTCAGCTGTAATTTTCACATGCCATTTTGCCCAGTCAATTTCTTATGGTTGAGTCATAAACAACAACCTTTACTGAGGCAAGTGAGGCCTGCAGTTCTTTAAATGTTGTTCTGGGATCTTTTGTGACCTCTTGGATGTGTCGTCACTGAGCTCTTGGGGTAATTTTTGTGGCCCAAGAGCTTTAAAGCTTTACAATTCTTTTCCAGACCGACAGATGTCAGTTCTTTGCTTCTCATTGGCTCCTGAATTTCTTTAGATTGTAGCATGTCGTCCTTTTAGTCTCCTTTTTAGTCTCCTTTTTAGTCTCGTTTTTAAGTGATCTCATGCTTCAGCTGTAATCAGGCCTGGGTGTGGCTAGTGAAATTGCACTCAGCTTTCCAAAGTTACTTCATAATTGTTCACATAGGGCCATGTAGGTTTATATAGGTTTTACTTTAATAAATAAAATCATCAATTAAAATTGCATTGAGGTTATCTTTGTCTAATATTTAAAATTGTTTAATAATCTGAAACATTTAAGTGTAACAAGCATGCAGAAAAATAAGAAATCAGGAAATGAAAGTGAACATTTGTCACAGTGTGAACAGTGAAGCAGGGGGCAGCTACAAACACAGCACCCGGGGAGCAGTGTGTGGGGACGGTACCTTGCTCAGGGTACCTCAGGGTACCTAGCGGTCTTGGGAATCAAACCCAGACTTTCTGGTCTCAGGGCGAATGCCCTAACCGCTAGGCCACCAACTGCCCCTAGTGGTTGGTGGGCAACCACAAGGGGGCAAATTATTTTTCACTCTATATACACGTCGTCTCCCATGTTTTTTTTCCTCGAAAAGATCTTTATTGAGTTATTTTTTAACACTAAAAAATATTGAATTAAAACATCTTAATCTTTGTTGTAATCTGTGACCCTTAAGGGTCAGTTTCCCAGACAGGGATTAGGCCTAGTCATGCATTACATAGAGCTGTGAGCAAAGATTTTCCTTTGAGTGGGAAAATGTAGTCCAATACTAGGTTTAATTTCTGTCTTGGAAGTGTATAAGTAGCTCTGCTCTCTAAACCACTCTGTCCGGCTGTATCAGAAAGCAGGCCTGTGTTCTGTATGTTAGCAGTCTTCATCTCTCTTCTGCTCACTGACAGGCAAACCAAACTGTAATTGCCCTATATGTCACTAAACACATAATCTGTTTATCTTCTGTAAAATAATAATGTTAACCTACCTAGTGCCAAATATCCCAAATATATTAAGATGTGAAAGATTCGATAGCAACAGTTTTAGGGATAAAGGATCAACACTCCTACAAATACTTGTTGACTCAATCAAGTCTTATTAATCCCCTCCTCCATGGCACACAAAGCTGCTTGGTTTCCACCTGTGGTAAAATGTATTACTTTTGATTAGTATAAAAACATAAAAATACATTAAAAAGGCTATTCCTGTACCATTAAAGTGCTTTGTAGTATGACTGTTAGCAAACAATCAACTATATGTTGTGGCATAGCCCTGTCCAAAGATCTCAGGGAAAAAAAGTCAGGAAATGTATACAGAAACTTTTCAATGACTTTATCAATCCCTTGGAGCACAGTAAAGTCTAGAACTGATGAGTGAAAAGTGTTTAATACTACTTGGACCCTCACTGGATCAGGCTATACCTCCAAACTGGATGGAAGAATAAAGAGGAAACTGGTCAGAATGTGGCTACCAAGAGGCCTGTGGCAGCTTTGAAGCAGGAATTTATGGGAAAATTGTGTGCATGTGGCAACTATATCACAAGTGCTCCACAAATGTGGCTTGGAATGGAAAGGTGGCAAGAAAGAAGTCACTCCTCAAAAAGGCCATATTCAATTCAATTCAATTCAATTCAATTTTATTTATATAGCGCTTTTAACAATGGTCATTGTCACAAAGCAGCTTT
>JBBPDC010000023.1:8750632-8773373 GCA_037974485.1 Hemigrammopetersius urotaenia
ACACACACACACACACACACACACACACACACACACACACACACACACACACAAGAAGTAATAGAACAGACAAAGGGCAAAATAGTGGACATATATAGAACTTTTCAGACTGAAAAAGTATGAGAGAAATCCCCACAAAATACTTTCATAGATTTACTTTCATAGAAGTAATACATCTATGGTTGGCCTGCATAATTAGAATGTTTGATGCCCATTTGTTGGTATTCAGTTTTAGTGCTTATTTAGTACTGTAAAGCTTTTCAGATAATATTTTAGACCCCAAAGGAACTCTAAAGCACTCTTGTATATTCCTGCCAACTATGCCAGAGACTTATTTTTAAAACGTCAAAATCCCTGGAATCATAAAACCATATAAAAATCAGCATTACTTCCTGTAGTAGAGGAAGGTATACTGATTTATTCAGGATACTGTAGAACATTTGTATGGTATGGTATCCTAAAATATGAAGTTTTGTAACTACCATCATATTCCAACCAATGGAGAATGCTCAGACCTTGCTGGAATGTACCTTGCATTGTTTGGTAAAAGCCAAATACAGCCCCAATTATTCATTTGTTTGGCTATTGTTTTGACTGAAGCTGAGCATACCCTCAATTATGTATTCAGCAGCTGCAGAGCTAAACTGCACACATGCAAATATATCAATATTTATAATACAGAGGGAGTTTACACTGCTTTTTCCTTGCAATGGACAAGCTGTAAAACAAATTATTTTGAACATTTTGTCAAATTTCCCATTTGTATAAAAACACACATGAACACCCTAATCACACCTTAAAAAAGTGGTCACCAACCCTCCCTTTTAAGATCTACCCTTCTGCAAAATAGTTCCAACAAACAGCATACAGGCTGCCTCACCACACCTAACACTAACATACAGCACCTGACAGCACCAGTCAAGAAGTTAAGATATGAAACAAGCATTCATATCTATTATAAAAAACTTTTTTTCTGATCTTATATTTCAGAAGTGTGGGCACATAAATCTTAACCTCTTTAATATCTGCCGCTAGATCAAATATGTATCTTATTTGTGACTATGCAGTAGAGAATGGCCCGACAATATTGTGGCATTGTCCTATGTTCGCAGCAATGGCTAACTTAAAATAAGTGCTAGAAAAACACTGCAGAAGCTTTAAAGCACAAGGCTGAAAAGGTGCAGAAGTCATGAACAGCTGAGAGATGGTAAAAGCTAATGATCCAAGGCAATGAAGGTCTTTGCCATGAGTTTGTTAATTTTTTGTTATAGGGTCCGACACATGTTGATCATTAACTGAAATTAATCATTAAGATGTGGACATGCAGGTCGATACAGGGGACAGGTTAAATCACGCTACACTCAGATAAAGGCCACATAGCTACACACACAAGTGAACCACCATGGTACAAACAAGATAAATTAGGTTAATGATGCAGAAGTCTAAAGAGTTATAATGTTAATCGTCTGTTTTGGGTGCTTGTGAGGGTCTGGGGATGTAGAGCTTTTTTGTTTCTAACTGAGCAGTCAAGATTGTGTGGACACTGAGCTGACCCTGCCAACAGCACACACCTCTCCTAGGCTGAGTCAGGTATACACACACACACCAAGACAAAACAATAGGGGACTGAGTCAGACAGTGAGAAAGAGAGGGAAATAAAAACTCTATAGAGATAAAGTTTCATATATTGGTCATCAAAATCATCAGTAGTTGGTAGGAGCTAATGGGCATCACACTCTATTAAATGTGAGCAGTCACCCCTGGTGGACGCATGCAATGAGATTCATTAAATCCATCAGGAGGATCAATATGCCAGACTCTTTAAACAGGCACCTTCAGTGATGCTCTAACAGGCCTAGGTTAATTCTATCTTCTGGCAAATAATGAGGGCCGATCTGCATAGGCAGCAGCAAGGAGTCCAGAGGGAGGCTGCTCATGCGAGGTCTGTGTGACAGAGGAGACGCAGCTGCCTGTCAACAGCAGACCTCGCCGAAGATCATTTTTAAAGCTCTTGTCGCTGGTTCACTGGAGCAGGGTGTGTTTTACAGTTAGAGGCTTTCTATGGCCTTGTCACGTACAGAAACTCAACTCAGTCAGAAACTCCCACACTACAGTTCAGTCCTTCTCATGCAATGAAATGCCCACACTACAAGCACTCGACTTTGTGCCTACTTTTTTTTGCATAAAGTAGGCATAAAGAACAGTTGTGCTTCCTGCAGTATTGCTTTCATTCCTATTGCAGTCTCTCTCGACATTGCCCTCTTACTCCTGCCCTCAATTAGTCACTGGGAGAGTGCACGTGAGATCCAGCTTACTCTGCTCAGAAGAGCTTGGGAAGCTCAAATTCACTTACACGTTTCTAGATATTCACAAGGAAATGTGCACCCAAGTCGGGAGCTTTTGATCCAAGCTACCATCGGCACCCTTCTTACCAACGAGGTATTTCCAGCTCTGACATATGGAGTTTCAAAATAACCCTCGGATCAAATATTTAGCTGGAAATAAAATGCCAAAAACACCACATCAGAGAAACTTGCAGTGACTTTACATGTGTGTGTGTGCTGTATGGGTTTTTACCCACTGGGTAGTGAACAGCGAGCAACAGTCAGTTCAAGTTTTTAAAATAAACAATGTTGGGAGCAATTTTCAGACGATCTATTACAGTAGTTAAATTTAACTACCACACTGAGTCCAAACCTCGGTAAGCGTTTGATACTGGGTCTCTTTGGCACCAGACTAAAATGGAAAAGATCCAAACCCCTCAAACCATGGAACCAAGTAAGTCTAAAAGAGAGCCCCTACTGTGATATTTATTACACATGCCACACAATGCACAGAGACTGAAAGAAGCACGCAGCTGACGCATACCACCTTCTGCCCAATATCGCAGTGCTGAAAAAAAGTAGCGGAAATGTACAGTGCAGAAAACTATGTGCTAGTGAGCATCATGATCAAAATAGCAATCAAAAACTGGGACTATATAGTTGGTTGGTTTTAACACTCGTACTACTTTTGCATACTGAAACATCTCATATCTAAATGCATGCATGGTTTCTGCAGGGTCTCTGATGTCCATCCCCTGCATGTTAACTGAGAGCCAGCTGTCAAGCACAGGCATTGTCATGGAAATTATTTACATAGTGTCTCAGTCAAGAGCTCGTCTCATCGGAAACGGCTGACTTTATTGGAAGCAAAATATGGAAGTAGAAGCAAAATATACTTTAGTGAAGTAAAAATATTCACCTCAACAATCTCAAAAAGCAAATGTTTAACAAACAAATAAAAAATTCTGTTGTTTGGTTGTATGTAATGATGCACTGTGGTTTCATGACTAATCGACAGTAGCCCACAAAGGACATATGAACAGCCTAGATGATACAATAAAAGCAACTATGTAATTGCACAGGTAGAGACTTGAGATTCAAAATGAAAATATAAATAACATTTTTAATATATTACAGTAATAATACTGTACAAAGAAAAAATACACAACTTTTAGATATCTGTTTTAACACAACTTCAGAAATTTCTGACAAAAGTTAAATACCACTACATTCAATGCAGAAACAGGGCAAAAACTATTTTCTTGGTCCCAAAACATGCTACAGGACAGCTTTCCATTCTAAATCCAAAATGTTCTTAATAAAAAAACACCTTATTTGAAAGACGTAAAATAAACAATTTATCCTCCATCCTTTATGCTCACCTCTCCACTTGTGCTAAATTAGATCTCTACTTTCCAACACCAGCAGTGCTGCTATAGATGGGCCGCCTGCAGTGGGCCTGTACTGTCATGTAATCATCTAAACCACTACAAAGCGGGTGTCTAAGCCCCACTTACGCTTCTCCTCATCTAGGATGCCTGCTCTTCTAACAACGGTTAATTAGCCCCTAATTCGTTCCCCTCCAAGGCTCAGCCACGTGACATTAGTGGCAGGAATGAGAGGCCAGCCATGCCGCAAGGCATGTTAACAAATCATAACCCCAGATGCTTGCTTTGAAGCATCAAAAGAAGAGACAGGCAACCAGGAAAACAATACTGACACTCCAGCAGCCAGACTAGGGCCAGGGAAATAAAAGTCTCTCCGGCACTGCAGTTCCCAGACAACACTGGACAAGATGAGATCACCACCACAGTCACCTCACCTATTTGGGAAATTAGGTTTGGTTGTCACAGAGTGGACACAGAGGAATGTAGTGGGACTACTAGAGGACTGTTAGAATTGACAGTGAATACATATTTCACAGTGTATAGTAGAGGTGTTAACCTTCTCTGGTCTCACGGTTCGATTCCGATTATCATGTCAACAATTCGATTCATTTCGATATCTCAATGCATCCCATCAATTTTCTGCATTACTTCATATCAGGGCCAGTTTTAGACAGGTGGGGAAAAGGGGTAGGATGGTGGTGGTGGTGGTGCTGGTGCTGGTGGTGGGGTGCTCTGGATAACTGTTTTTGTCATGTAATTAGATTGCACTTTGTCAGGCCTCTACCCTAAGAGTGTCCCACCTGACAGCTTCTGCTGGTGTAGCTCTTAGGCACGCAAACTCCCTGACCACAATAATGTGGACATAACTCTGAAAACAATAATGTGGGAAAACTGAAAAATAAAGCAACAAAAAAATTAAACAGTCCTCATCAGATTATAACAACTAAAAACATGACATTTACATTAACTCAGTGGCCTATGTCAAGTATATTGGAACCCAACAATAAGACTTCTCACTATTGCCAATATTAATAAAAGGGTAGGTCAATTTACATTTACACAGAGTCGGCTCTGTGCAGCAGACAGGCTCACAGTGGTGCTTGTGGGATTGAGAAAGAAACACTTCTCTACCAGACTGAAACTGTGAGAAGAAAAGTGGACTAGTCCCCCATTGACGGTACAAACATAGATGTATTATTAATTGTTATTAATTATCTCATGAGTTGCTATGATTTTGACAACAGAAATCTAAACAATAACTGGTTTGAGAGTGGACATTTCTGCAGTGACCACATCTTTGGTTGTGGGGGAAACCATTTTTTGTGTGACATTACACATTTTTTTGCTGTTGTGTGTGAGTAACGTCAGTGAGTTGAGAGTTGCAGCAAACTGGAGAAGTGCTGTATAGTAATCCCCCAGTTTTACGCGGATCAGGACGCGCGGATCCAGTCATACGCGATTGTTTTTTATGAAATCCCCACAATAATGCAGAAACTGCAAATATTCTCCACCTTTTTTTGCTTTTTTTGTGGCAATAAATATATTTTTTCTGGATGTGTTCACATATATAGGCGGGGAAGGCACTCCACAGCTGAAGTGTTGTGTTGTTGACTGCAAAGAACAGCACACATCCCTACACTTTCACCCAGACAAAGAAAACCAAAGAACTGAGTGGCTTTCATTTAATTTTCAATGGCCAATATGATTAATAGATATTATGCTGCTGCAATTAGTTTTGTGTTGGAAGATTTTTAATTTTAAGTTTCTTCTGTAAGGTCATTGGCTTCTCACTTAGACCAATGCGTAAAATGATGATGAATGATGAAACCACTAACCTAACAGTGTATGAATTATTGCAATGCATCAAAAATCAATTCATAACAAAGTGCATATTTTGATTTTCTGAAAAGCCTTAAGAGAATTTCTAACTTCCTCAGACTAATTTATTCATAGTGCCACATAGTCGCACTTAGTGAAACAGAACCATTTAATTCCCAGAGAGATGCAGAGTCTCATTAATACACTGTAGAGTACGGTGTGAGAAAGCGTATTAGGACCGTAGGATACAGTGCAAATGGAAATGAAGTAGACAATTGATCCTTGTAAATTGATAACATAGTGACAGGGGAGTGTGCTTCCACCCTATTATTTTAATGTTACACTGCAAATTGGGATTAGGTCCAAAATACTGTTGCAGTCCATAATGACTGAAGAATATTTCTGCTTAACTTGCAGGAGCAACAGACAAATGTACAGCAGTACAACAGCTGATCTCGTGGAAAAGATGTCATCCTGTCACATAGCTTGCAGTCAACATTAACATTGCTGAGACACGACGCTGACACCGATTCACAGAACCGATTCAAGAAAGTGGTTACAGGCCAGTTCGACAAACATGCATACTTAAGCACTCATTCAAGGATACAAGTACAAATGGTGTTGGTAATCATAACATAAACGACTGCCCTATTGCCCCAAAAAATGCAAAAAAGCAGAACAGCAATGGTGAAGCCAGCTGACGTTTAGTAATAGGATCATTTTTACTTCGATGTTGAAAATCTCTTCAGTGAACAACATACTTTCACCTTCATGTGTAAACACACATAGTCATGGAAAACATGGTCCACTCCAGTGGAGATTTACCAAAATCAGTAATACAAAAGTAAGAAAATAACAGCACAGAAGGCATACCATTAGAATGGAAAATGTAAAGCACATATGAGTACTGTTCTCTATATTCCATGATTGTTTCTGGACCAACAAAGTATATTTTTATTTTTCAAACAACTGAACTGGGTAAAGAGATTTGTACATGCGTGCTTAGTCATATTTCATATTTTATTATATTTGTTTTTTAAAATCTGTCTGGGACAGTCTGTACTTATTTGGGAAAAACAATGTTGAACTTCAGTATGTGTAAAAGAAAACTTATAAGCGCATTGCAGTATGTATGTGAAAATTCCATCAGAAAAGCAATTTTTTATTATTACGGTTGAATTGATGTTTAACGTTTGTGGTGAGTGTGTTTGTGTGTATGTGTATGTGCATGTGTGTGTGTGCGTGTCTGTGTATGTGTGTGTGTGTGTGCATGTGTTTGGAATTAAAGTGCTCGAATTTGAAAGCCAGCATTAGTGGTAATGTGTACATTTTCAAAATTAAAAATTATTTAAATAATCAAGATATCTCAATTTATCATTAATTTCCTCTTGATTTATTGATTTTTCTGAATTTTGTCTTTGGCACCATAAGTTGGGAGTAGGGGGTATGCAACAAAACACAGGAAGATAAAACGTTTATCTTGCAGTTAAGCTCTGAATATTCATTTACATACACTACAGCTCTTTATGCTTTGTGCATTTATCTCAAAAATAAATAAGCTGGTTTCACCACTAGCACGAAGCCATGTTTAAAACTAGCACTCTACTCTCTCCCTGCAGAGCTCTTCCAATGATTCACCCCAGACGAGAGGAGAAAAACACTGCTAAAACATCTCTAAAAGCCTCTCTAATATTCCAACTTTATGTCTGCAAGAATGCATTACGTGATGTGCGTAAACGCGAAACCTTATTAAACTTCAGAGATCAGAAGTTGACACTGTACAGAAGAAGAGCGACAGCAAAGAAGAAGATATGAAACAAGTTCCATACTTTATTCCCTCTATTAACCGGCTGCATTTCTCAAAGTGACTTCCTTTTTTTTTTGATTGCGTAGTCTCTTGCGCTCTCTCTCTCATAAACACACATACTGATCCATTTATTGAATCTATTTTAACCATGCTGAGCAAGTACACCGTGGAAGATAACAGTATTTTTATTTTTAAATGATATTTTTGCTTAGGCTCTGTTAAAGAAATATGGGTTTTACAGCATGACTTTACCAGAAAAAAAGCTTCTATAAATAAAAAAGCAGTGCAGGGAGAATGAAGTAATAAAAATGAAAAAGGTTAACACCATATAAAGACCAGCAATACTCCGCCAGAAGTCAAATCAGATTTGCCTTAAGGACAGACTACCCTATTACTGAAGTTCAGTTCAACTCAGCTACATAGTTCTGTCTGCATCCCTGCACTTTTAATGAAGGCTAATGCCATGATTGAATCAAACAATCATGGCTGAGAACACATTGCTGCTGGCTCATCCTGTGTTCTCTCTTCCGCTCACCCTGGGTAGGACCAGACAGAGAAACAGCCATGTCATTTAAACATTATGCAGAGGTTTGAAGCTGATTCTTTGCTACACATCAAAAGCCTCCGCTTTCCGAAAATGGATTCTTTGGCACGACTTGCATCCGATGAAGCTTTTTTTCCATCTCTCTTTGCCGTTCTCCTTCGTCTTGTTAGGAACTGACAAATGCAAATGAGAGACAAACCCCGATAGCACCTGCTGTGTGCCTCCGAACGACCTGCAGAATGAACAAACTTATTAAAACTGAAAGATGGCTGTCACCGAAATCAGCAACATGGTCTCTTTTTTAAAATCACTTGGCCTGCACCCCAGGCATTTAAAATAAAAATGTCAGTGAACTTGAAACACGCTATCTCTTCCAAACATCTCTGCAACTGTTTAAACAAGTCTGCAAGCAATTTAAGGGAAGCTGCATGTTGTTGCTTTTTGGGTTTGCTTGAACACACTTCATGACTGGCAGATATATGCTCTGCTTGGTGGGCTATTTTTGAGCTGCTAAGAGAATGCCAGTCCAACACCAAAACCACAGTAATTACAAGCGCCTCTTGGTTGTTTGGACAGCAATACCATGGGCACCCTTGATCTCAGCCTGAATGGAAGAAGAGAGTCTAAAATAAGAGTGGGGTGCACATGGAACTGATTTGAGGTTTTCTTTGGTGGGACGCAGAGTGGAAAAGCTTTAGTATGGGGTCCTCCTAAATGTTCAAATCAGTCCAAACCAATTGAAAAGCTCATAACATTGCATGCAGCTTTAGTGTGGAAAGAGGCCATTCTTACTTGCTTGACCACACAATTGGATCTATTACAGCAGGAAGTTACCTCCCAGAGAGGGGTCTGTGTTATTTAATTCCTTTAAGTTATTGCAAAATGCTGCTTAGCTTTCTGCTGCTGATCTACTGGGGCTTTCAGGCTAATCCTTACCTTGGCCTGTTGAGTTCTGTACAAACAGCTCAAAATTATACCATCATTGTGCACAAAGGAGGAGATTTTTATTTTAAGCATGTGTAAGTCAATGTACAAGATTTTAGCCACTGGAGTATAGGGATGAATGTGAATTTAATAACATTCACATAAGACCCTAATTACTGTCTCAACCAGCTATTCCCAAATGCCCCCGCATCCAGAGTTGGACAGGGCTGTCACTCAACAGGATCAGGGACATGTGGGACAAAAGAGGGATGCTCTGATTGACAATGAGATGTCATGACTCTGAACTCTCATTGAAATGGCAGAGCTGTGAAAAAGGTCTTATTTTTCTGACAAGCTTGCAGATTTCCACCAGACTCTTACACCAGAATTACAAAGCAGGTCTATTGCTGTTCTTTAAAGGTGTGAAAAGCAGGGGAACTAGGTAGTAGACGGATCATTTTCCACCTTTTTTCAGACTTCTTGGAGGTGTAGCTCTGTTTACTGCACTCTTTTCTCTCTCTGTATCATTTGTTCTCTCCATTTCTACGGCCACCTCCCAACAGACATTGTTCCTGAAATAATCTCCTCGTCCTAAATCCGAAACCCCAAGATACTCACCAACAGACGTGAGGTCACAAGAACCCAGAGTATATGCTGAAACTAGGACAGCATTTAAAGTCTTCCATTTGCCTAGCTCAAGAGCAAAAAGGAGAACGATTAACCCCATCAAGCTACACAGTTATCTTTAGATCCGTTACCGTTACCATCCGTTACCATTCCTTCCAATACAATTAGCAGAGAAAGATCTCTTTTTCTACTTCTACTCCTGAGAGACAGGTCTATCCTAGGCTGAGAAAAATGCTATTGATTTCATGTTCGCAACTTGTCTGAATCACACAGCCCTTTTTTGTTTTCAGTGTGTTTCCCCCTATTCCTCTTCTCTTCCTTTCTCTTTGATTACTTTGCACAGCACCCACTCTAACTCTTGCCCACTTCCCTTAAACTGTCAATCACTGTCCCCCTCCCTATCCCACTGCCGCTCCAAGTAATTACAAGTGAAAGCCAATGTGAGAAGATGCATCAGCGTGAACAGGATGGGAGAGGAAAAAGACTGGCATATCAGCCCCACAGGCACGAGCATGTCAATGGACCAGTGTACTAATGGGCGTAGCGTACTGTAATGAGTGTGTCCTGGCTGCATGCAGTGGACAGAGTGAGCTATTTTGGAATCTTTTTAGGATGAGGTTTGCTGTGCTCTGCCCCACCAATGATGACTCCAGATGGGGCTCTCATTACAAAAATTACAATAAAGGCTGAGCCCCAGGTTTCACAACAGCCGTGATATATGACCATTATATCATGTTAGGCATCCAGAAGAACATGCAGACCTTGCTTCAAAACATTGCATATGAATATTCAGCTGACTTCAACTGAGCAGTAACTTACGTAACATGCATGCTACAGAAGCATCGCTGTAGGAACGATTTTATTCTGATGTTAAGAATAGCACTATTTTCTTATTAAATATACATTTAATGTAGACCCGTCACTATCAATTATCTTAGTAGAACAGGTCATAGCTCTTCAAAGATTCCAAAAAAATTTAAATATTTTAAATATCATGATGAACTATGACGCAGTTGAAAAGGTCTTGTATGCATGTATGCGTGTTTCTTACCGCTACATATTTGTTGCAGAGTTTGGTATAAGATGTAATATGAATATGATGTAATTGTAATCAAAATAGTGCAGTTTTGCTTGCCATGTCGTGCATGTGGCAACTGAGCAAACTGCAGACAAACACATTATGTGACAAAGCTTCGAACTGTATGGTGCCCAAGAAAAGTGAATGATTTTGTCAAACAAAGCTAAATGAAGGTGTAGAGAGCATGCAAGTTTACAGGTTTGCAAAGATGCTTTTGGCTTCACACTACTGCTTCAAGCATTGTTTGGCTGTCAAGTAGAAGAATCTATGTTTTATCAAAACAAATAGCCATTTAATCATTTTTGAATTCATCATTCTCTTTATTTATTTAGTTAAATATTTATGGCAGAACTTAAAGTAATTTACTTAAAGTAATGTCAGATATATATAGTAAATAACTGATATACATTTTATTTTCTGACTCACATATTATATGCATTACAAGAGATGAACATGCAATAGGCATTTTTAGCACCCTCCTTATTCTTTAATGATTAATTCATGACTGGAGGGCCTGCTGCAGAAATGTTTGTGCTGCTGAGCGGAAGGCAGGAGTGCAAAGATAGGACATCAGGGAAGGTTTACAGACAGAGGGATCTCCAGTGCCCCAGGTGCTGTTAGTGCTACTGTCCCGGCTCAGTCTGTCCTCTTGCAGCCAGGAGATCAGCCTTAAAAGCCCCATCAACACGCCTCACATCCACCTGCTCCCCTGCATTCCCCTTAGTTAACACCCAGCAGCTTGGCCCGCAGAAACTCCACCATCTGTCTCTGCATTCGTGGCCTAATGTCCTTATTCGCTCCTCTGGCCACCTGAGACTACCAGGTGCCACCACAGCGAGTCCTGATGAGAGCTGTCCCTATCGATTGTATTAGTAGTTGAGAAATCGAACGATTGCACTGACAATTAATTGGTAATACAAACGGACTTAACATCAATGAACCATGCACAGCCTTTTCCAAAATATTGGAAATATTTATATAAACTAGGAGGGTTTTTTGCTATATTTTCTGTAGTCATTCATGATTAATTGCATATGTTTGTGTAGTCAATGCATTGTGTTCATAATGTTTAGTTTAGTGAAGTTTATTGTGTGTATGTCTGGTCAAATCGAACCCTACTTTTTTCTTCTATTTAAAAGGCAGTTCATTTAAGAGGTAGGGTGGACAAAAATGAGAGAACTGCAGGAAATTGCAGTTGAACCATGGATAATTCAAAGCGTTTTGTTACTGTTTGTTCATGTATATAATATAAAATAAACGTGAATACCAGCTTCATAAAGATAATGTGAAAGTGGTGGTGGTGGCCTAGTGCGTACTTACCTCTGGACCAAGAAGTCATGGGTGAGCATCCTACCATCAACAAACCACCACTGGGTTCCTGAGCAAGACCCTTAACCCCAAATTACTCCAGGGAGACTGTCCCCTGTAGTTAAGGAATGGAAGTTGTTTGGGATTAAAGCGTCTGCTAAATAATGTACTACTGTTTTGATCAAAATTTCAGGGATAACTTTTTTTTGATTTATGCCTTGTAGTTTTCTGACTAGCTGTGGTACTAAAGAGCTAACAAAGAGTAGAGGGATGATATTTTCTTTTCAGCGGTTTGAAGGTACTGTGCTTTCTTGAATAGCTAATTCAGACTACTTGTCCTAACCCTCTTTCATGACCACTTTATCTTTTATGTTGGCACTACCTTTTCTTTTTTAAAAAAAGGTCCTGGATTTAACTTCTTTTTAATCACACTGCCCTAATTCTTCTTTTCTTTGTTTTTTGCTAAACACTCACATTATTACAATACTATATAGGGGAGCTGCTGCCTGTTATGACAACTGTGTGCATCTGTGAGTGTGTCTGTGTGTACATGTGTGTGTGTGTGTGTGTGTGTGTGTCTGTGTGTGTGTGTGTGTGTGTGAATTCTAAATTTCAACCAATCACTGCCAGTTCACAGTTTTTTATCTTTAATCATGACAGACCTAGTCATAAGTGGGGCTGTGTAAGTACCTAAGGACTTCACTCATGAAGTTTGAGCAGTAAGCTGACCACAGAAGAAGGCTCTGCGGGGAAGTTTGTCCTGTGGGTGCTGAGCGAAGGTTAAAGCCCTGACACTAGTGCGGTAGGACAGTAATGGGATAGATGACAACTGGCAGTGTAGAGTGTCTGTGGTTATTATCTGCTGCTGTCATTGAGAGCTGGCTCACATCACCGGAACAGAGCTGAGTCCAATATCTCAGAGCCAATGCAGCTTTCCAAGTGACTAGGTTAGATGCACATCACCCTCAAAAAAGGAAGGTGACAGAGTACTCAATCCGCCCATGCACCACGCTGCTGAGTTCACAATTAAGGCTTGGAACCTTTTCAAAAGTTCTGATTAAGAATCACTGCAATGGGCAGGATTTTTTAAGAGCTACAACAGCAGCGGCTCTCATATTAACAGTGATCCATACACTACAGTGTAAAGTTCAGGTCATACTCATTTAACAAGATCACATGCATTCAACCTTTTCTTTATCGGGATACTGTACACACAGTGCCAAAATATGAGAAAGAATTTGATGCATGTTGACCGGTGAAGCAGAACAAATGTAAGTAACATTCTTAAACTTTTGCCATCTAATGTCCCTAAACACTGAACTGAGTTGAGGAACCATGCTCCCTGTGCTGTGTGAGTAAACTCAGCTCCTGTCTCGTGACAGTCATTAAGTTATGACAGTTACTGAAAAGTGCTTTGAAAAGGGGCACATGTTACAGTATTGATTAGTCCAGCTGTTATACACAATTGGAATAAACTTACATGTTACAAGATGAATCATTCTGAGAAGTTGACCATTGACCTAGCACGTCAATCGAGGTGTATGAAATCCAGTTTTCAAAATAAACATGAGAGTTAAAGCAGAGAGAGCTGCCTTAGAGAGCTACGAACAAATGAAACACATTCACTTTCAGTCCAAGTAGCCAGTTCCTGTACTTATGATGAATACAGAGGGAGGTGTTTTCTTGAAAACTGTTAGAGCGCTGAATCAAGTGCTGAACTGAAACATGAGTCATTCTCTCTGAGACTGAAAAGTACTACAGCATCCTCTTTTGAAACAAAACATATAATCCCTCAGATGGAGAAGTTTAAAGTATATCTCCACTTGCATAACTGTCAAACTGCAATAACTGGACTAGACTAAATGTGATATAATTACTGACACTAACTAATATTAGTGGTTCTCCCTGAGGGGTTGGACCCTGGCATAATCTTTCAAACATTAAATATTCCTCACAGAACATCTTGGCATTCCTGGCCGGCACATCTGTATGAGATGATCTCCCTTTCTCTCTTTCTGATTGCATTCCTCTAATTGATGCCTTTTTAGATGGATATCACAAGGGGACAGTAGCAGATACGATCCCTCACTGTTCTCAGGGTCAACTGGACTTGTACTCGGTGACATTAAGAGTTCTGATTAGGAGCAGAGGCACACATCTGGAGCTTATACTGTATACTGTGCTTATACAGCAACAGGGGAATATGACTGCTGTTGCTGTATCGTGTGTTTTGAACAAGCTATACACTTGTCCTAGACCAAACTCTCTCTTGAAGAAGAGAGCAAAGTCAAATCTACAAATTAGATCCACATCCATGAGAGACAGAGACGGGGGAGAGAGAGATGGACCATATGCAGACCACATACAGTCTCTCCTCTCAGTAGATGCTGGAGAAGTAGTTAGACAGGACAGAAAGAAGGAAAGGAAGGAGAGCAAAGTCAAATCCACAAATAAGACTCACAGCCATGAGAGACAGAGACCGGGAGAGGGGGGACTACCTACACACCACAGAAAGCCTCTGCTCTCCACAGATGTTGGAGAACTATTTAGAAGAACAGAAGGAAGGAAAGAGAAGGTACTCACCACCCCCATGTCCATCTGCTCGGCTGTTAGAGAGGGCGCTGCTCGAGTCTGCGAGAGAAACCACAGCAGGGGCAGCAGAACCATCTCAAGGAGAATAATCCAAACGCTTGGTGGTCGGGTCTGCTTGAAAACGCTGCCTGACTTCATGCCCTCCTTCTACCGGAGTCTCCTTTGGTCACACGAAGGGTCTTCTGTCTTTGATCTCACTCAGAATCCGAGCCGGTGACATATGTGTGCACTTTTCTGGACAACGAACTGCCTCACTGTTAAAAACACCATCTCGACTAACAAATGCGTGAGGGGAATGACAACGACCACCTCCACCAGAATAACGCAAATATCCACTGGAAAATAGAAAAATGTCTTCAAAAATACATGTTCATTTACACAGGTCTTCTGGTTTTAGAGTCGAGGCATGTGGGACACAAGTTAACGGTTCTCATACGACGGTTGGGTTCGTACCATTCCGTTTAAAGTCGTGCCCCGCTCCACAATGGATGGAGACGCTGGTACACCCTCCTCTCAGCACGGCAGACTCCTACTGACGAGCCGAGAAGGAGACGAGAGCAACTTATGAGGTGGGAGGAGGAAGCGCAAGAAGAGGCCGTTTTTTTCTTTTTTCCCACCCATATTGCGGCGAAGTCCAGTCTTCCTCCGCGATGATTGATCACTCCTGTTCCTCCGATTGGCTTAGAGTTCACACTGTCGATACGACTAGCCAATCATAGCGAGTGAGAGGCGGGACATGTCGGAATACGGGCGTGAAACAAATGCCACTGAACAAAGCACTATCACAGACTTCACGTGCATTTCAAACAGCACACGCTGTAAAAAGAAAACAAACGTTATATATAGAATCATATCATATTATATTATCTGAAGAATAGTGTCTCATAATTCACATAACAGGATGTTCTATGAATGTGCATAAACTGATTCATGCACAAATTTGTAGTATCAATTGCAGACAGATGGCAGACAGGTTAAAGTACCCGAAGCAGACTGCGAGCCATTTTCATTGTTCACCAATATTGGGAAACAAAAAAGATTTTGCTTGTTTTGGGTAGCATACTTTTAGACAATATTGTGTAAGCAATAGTCTAAAAAGCCACACAATTTAAGCTAAATTATGTAATGCATTATTAAGGGAGTAAAAGACTTCACAGAGACACCCTTTGCAATTTGAAGAAGCATGACAATATAACGCCCATAAAAGAGAAGCAGTGGCTAACTGTGCTCTGTGGAAGCCACTGAATGAGGCAAATAAAAGAGATAAAATCCCTTCCACAGGCCCATAACCTTCAGGCTGTAGTTTATTCCCACCTGACGTCCCAGTGAAATAAGACTGACACAGATATGTGAGTTCTCATGACCATCCATAATTCTCCTCTATCCACTTCCCTGACATTACAGAAGTGGAGGAGGCATAAATCTCTCCTGTGACATAATGACATAAAAGCACCAAATTTGGGTTTTTTTAGTGAGTCATTTTGTGCCATGCAGCACATAATGAAGCACCTACCTGACCCCATCACACTGAGATAATGAAAGCTTCAGTAATTTGTGGAAGATGAAGCAAGCATGCAACCCAAAAATGACTATGCGAATGTAGAGCAAGGGTGTAGAGGGTAAATAGTGAACATGTGCGAGTAAGTGTAGGGCTGTAATCATTTCTCATTTCTCAACACATTATGGTATTATGAGAGTTGAGCATTACTCTGCAGTAGTGACGGTTATCTACTGTGGGCAGTGACAGGCTCCCAGAATTAACTCCCGACAGCAAGGACAGCAAAGCCAGAGGAGTCGCTGTGGACGATGAAAAATGACTGCCTGGCATTGCAGGATGCAAAATTACACCCAAATGACAGAGAGGCGATGGGCCAAAGCTCTGACTTCGAACTCACATAATGAAGATCGGCGGTAAGGAATGTGTAGTGACTTTGGAGATATTGGCAAGAAGGAGGAAAATAGATTAATGGTCGAGCGAGACTAGAGGAAAGGGATTGAGGGTCAGTGATCAAGGAGGGTCCAATGCAACCCAGGCCAGACATGAGTTAGAAGTACAAGCGACACCCTATTTACTATTTTGCTTGTAAAGGTTGGCATGCTCATTCTGGAGCGAAGCATCTGTCAAAAAAAAGTGCATCATGATTATCTACCAAGTCTTAATTCAAACAGATTGAGCGCTTTTACTGTGCTTCCTCATCATTAGATGCTTCATATGTGATATATTGCAACATTGCTTGGACGCCAGCAATGCAAACATAGTTTTAGAGATGCTCCTCTGTGACCGCAACAGAGCAAGCCAGCACTGATGGTAATTAATTTAGGCAACATCATCTTTTCATAAAGTGTTTGAGCAGGCCAACTTTCATCTTATGTCCCTTTATACCAATGAAAACATATCAGCATACATATCAGATTCTGCACACTCGAAGAGTAGGAATAATTCATAATGTTATTTCCAAGCTGTGGAAAAATTTATATTTGCGCACACTTGAAAACATCTTATCAATATGCTAAAATATCAAAGTATACCCACAGTGCTGCCGGCTGGGGCAAGGCTGTGGGTCCAATATTTAGGAACAAAATTCGTAATTGTCAGGTTCCCTAGGTCTCCCAAGGCTAAATGGAATGGCGGGTAGGTGTTTTAGTTTTGTTGTTTATTTTCCTTTGCTATTATGGACGGCTATAAAAAGTCTGCTTCCTGAAAGAATATGATGAAATTGTGTGATGAACAGGAGTGAAGAGTGTTATTTTGTAAAAAAAAAAAGCTTGGTATATATATTTTATCAGGACTGGGATTGTCCACTTTAGCTCTGTGGAATAGATTATCATCCCTCAAACTTGCACGCACACACACACACACACACACACACACACACACACACACACACACACACAAACACATGGAGCTCCAGGTTACTCATCCTTTAATGAATCCACAAACCTTGACATCTCAAAACAAGTAGGAAAAACAAATAAAAACTAAAGGTGAGAAAGTCTATTGGAGGAAAACCTATTGAAGAAAGAGATACAGAGAATAATTATTTGAAAAGGTTGAGATATTTAGCACTGTACTTTCGGTCTGTAAAGACCAAGAGCCTCAGAATGTACAAGTGAGCATTGAGGGAGAGTGAACTGACACCAAATTAAATATATATATATAGCCGGAAGCAAACTCCTTCGACTGAAAAGAGCATGTATGCCTCTGAAATATAGAGCTGCTTTATTTTCTAGTTCTCATTACTGTGCCAGTTGTGCCAAAGACATCATAGAGATGGATGGCTCTGTTTCAAAGCATGATCAGCACAATTACCAAAATACAGATTACTCATAATTGAACAGAGTGGCAATTTTCTTTATAAAAAACAAACAAACACTGTGTTTATTGTTGCTATGCCTGCTATGCAAAAAAGGCAAATGAATAATTCCATTATTGTGCTGAAGTTATGTTTGGGGGGATGCTTAGAAGTTGATAATATTGCTCGGTTATAGCTATGATTAATACATGTCGTGCAACAGATTCATGTCGAGTGCCTTGTGCTTGTTTAGTACAGAAATTAGTCCCAGAGCAACAGACGGCTATCAATTATCAATTGGCACTGGTCCTGGCTGATGATTGAGCTAAAACATTAAGTGCCCATTATTCTGGCCATAGAAAGAGCAACAAACGGTAAAAAACCAGATCATTGAAAAAAACAACAACGAAAGAGAAAAAAAAGACCCTCGATTTCCATTCAAATCAGTCCAGACCTTCACAAAGGCCACCACTCATCTGGAGCCTTGAGCAGATAGACAGGGAATATACTTCTCTTCTTTGCTTCAGAATAATAATTCTGTGTGAGCAGGCACCACTTGGGCCTTAAAACACAATTCCAGACCTTGCTGGAAAACTGTAGAAAAATCCTTAATGTTATGCGCCGCTGGAGACTTGGTAGAGGAGAGAGAGAGAAATTCTGTTTTTAATCTACAGTAGGCCCATGCATTGAAAGGAAAAGTGTTGGTAAAAATAGAAAAAAATTATATTAAGCATGCAAATTATTGAACATTTAAACAAATGCTAAGGTCAGTCAAAAACAGTAAGTGTTGACTTGCAGAGGCCCATGCCTCACATATGAAATTTATCCAAACTAGGCAATAAATCAATGACACAGCAGTGCTTTATAAAGCTGCTTCACAGTTTCTGGGGAAATACTCCTGGGATTCAGCTTACATGCTTAAATCAAATCTGTATAAGGTCTTATCTGAATTTCTAACACAGGACACTTTTTCTCAAGCGCTGTATTTAGGCATCCGTGTTTGTTGTTTTCTCCATTTTTGTGTGTGATTTTGTTTATCATGCTGTGTTGTTTTTCTTTTTTTCCCCCATCAAAACTCAACACCACCAACATGCCCTGAGGGGGGATTCCCAGCAGACAAGTTAAGATTGTAAGACATACACACCCCCCCACACACAAATAGGCAGAAATGTCAACTAGGCATTAATTAAAGGTTGGTCTAATTCCAGGTCTCATGGCTTTGCACTTGTGAAAGGGAACTGAGGGCACCTCAAGGACAGAAGCACATTCTTAACATGAGATATAAATCAAAACATGGCCTCAGTTAATATTAAACAGTCTCCTGTGAAAGGTCTAGAGAAAGCTGCTGCAGATATCCAACTGCAGCTGCTGTCGTCATTAAAGCTGTCCCTCTGTATTTTTCATTCAGACCAGCATACCAATTGCCCCTTCCCAAGTAGTCCAGTGCAGTGGGGGAATAAGACACTTTATCTTAAAGCACCTGGCTCTCCACTGTTGGCTTCGATTTTTTGGGGGATGTACCAAAGCACTTTGAAAAGAAGTTTTTGTTATCAACCTGTCAGGTTTACCCACATGGAGCCTCCAAAAAGTACTCCAGACATGGGCACTCTGCAGCTGGATTGAATGAAACCAGCAAGAGGGATTCTGCAGAACGCCTCATGGTCAAGAACCCATTCATCTCCTGGAGCCATAGTGTTAAGTCATTACAGCTCTTACAGAAACACCTTGAAGTTGCTTTCATTCTACTGCCAGACAGCCCACAGACTCTGTTGAATACAGATGGAGACAATGCGTGACTTACTGATGAATATTGTTTGCTTGTAATCCAACTAGTTCATGTAAAAAAGTAAGCTGAATGACTAATATTTATTTCTCTGTGTAGGCAAACACTGTAATGTGTAATAAATAACAATTTCTCATATGATTGATGTACTGGGAGAAGGTCACTGCACACTGTCTGGACAACAATAAAGAAACACATACATTCTGATATCTGAAGTTGTGTTGAGACAGTCTGTGAAAGAAGCCAAAAGAACCAGAATTCACATCTGCATAATAAAACAGAGATAAGGATGTTACAGGTATTTGTGTTTGCTGGTCACTGTCCTTTCTATGTACACTGGTCTTAAATGAACACTGTAATGTACAGAAAACTATTACAATGTACTCAAACCTTTTGATCTAATAAGTATTCATGATGTCCACTACAATAATCATTATTTGAAAAGGTTGAGATATTTAGAACTGCAGTGATAGGTGCTAGCACTTTCCATCTACAAAGACCAAGAGACACAGAATGTGTGAATTAATATTCAGTATGCCAATTAGTTATTTAATGTAATCAAACATTTTGATGTTATATACACAGTGTTACACAACAAAAAACTAAAAAATACTCACAATATAACAGAACATGTAATTATTACATGCATTAAAAATACATGTAAGTATTATTCATACAATATAATCACAGCGATACAATAAATATTCATAATGTCAAAAATTAGTTATACAGCATAAGCAACCATTGTGTATAATAATAATAATAATAAATATAACTATTATGTAATTTTCTAAACGGGATAAGAATTCAGAATATGACCTAAAAGTTATATAATCTAACCGAACAATTTGATATAAAAACTCAAAAATAAAGTACTACTAACATCTGGTGAAAAGCCAGGAGCATGCATTCAGATGGAGTAAGGGCCAAGTCTATGTTCATGTTCTTTGTGTATGATGCTTTTATCCCTAATTGCCATAATTTAAAACCTCTTCAGAGCTCGTTTTCTCCCCAGATGAGATTTTGAGGTCTTGCAATCAAAGAAAGGAAATTAAAGGGCTTCTTTGTGTCAGGATACTCTAGATAGGATTAGACATGTCAGACTGTGTGAAGCAGCATTTGGGAGGTGGACGAGTGTGTGCACCAGGCTGGACAGGCCCTGATTTATGGCTGCAGTGTACACTCCTCAGCTATTCTCCTCAGCGTCACGCTTTCTCCTACCTCTGATAACATGCCAGCAGCTAACAGAAGAAGCAGACATGAGACCAGAGGGGCTTCAGAGCCTTGCTTCAGTACAGTGGTGCTGGCATTCAGACTGACTGCACAATCAATACTTAAGCACTTCTAGGTGCTGGCTTCTAGCTGCTTTGATAACCTTCATGCAGGCAGAGTTTGAGACAAAGTGCTAAAGAACAGGCTTTGAGTTAATGTGGCCTATTTGATCAGAGACAGATTTGCGTATCAAGAGTAAAACAATCTGATCTTCAGGTCTTGACAGCGTCACAAGACATTTCAGTCAACACAACACACACTCTTTCGATTCACCCAGACTCCAGCACTGCTCTCGGTAAATGACAGTAAAAAGAACTCTTTTGTTACATAAATGTATACATACAGACAGTCCACCTGCCTCTTCCTGCCTTTCGGGAAAAATGTCTGCACTGTACTTAATTTAAATTATATAATCATCTGATGTGTAGATCATATAATTATATATAACATAAACTGACTTCGGCTGTTACAAATGCAGAGACGCAAAGCAAAACCACAAAAAAAAATTCCAACCACTAACTAAAAACTCTTGGTGATTTTGCTGACAATTAATACTCTAATTAATCAAATTAAGATAATTGAGATGCTGGAAAAGAATGATAACATGCAGAGGGAGTAAAATCATCCCTTTGTTTGATTATTTCTGTAATATTCAGGAATAGACAAGTCCACTGGGCATTCAAGACCTTCAAAGAAAGCATAATGATCACTGAAGTAAAAAAAAAAAATACAAGTCTGTAATTAAATAGAGTCATCATGTTTCTATTGTAGCACTGATCTTATTTCATTAATCATTTTGGTTGGAAACAAAATGTTAATATTCCTGAAATGCTTACTGGAAGATTATCAGGATTTTAAGGTAGATACAGTTAAGTAAGTCAACCAATTGTTTGAGCCTTCTGCAGATGAATAGAAGGCCTAACATGTCAGATTAACTTCCAACATAATTAGTCACAGTTGTCAAATTAATAAAAGGTAAAATAATGTGTCTGTTATTAGCTTCAAAGAAGACATAATACTTATTGAATGTTCAAATGTCCAAGTTTAATCTACAACTGTTCCTGTTAATTGGTGTTAACATAGTGCTATCATTCTACTGATCCCATATTGGTTAGAATGAATTAACTTTCTTATATGTGTATTTCTTTGCTTTGGCTTTTAAACCTAATAGCCACAATTCACCACTGATCTCCAGTATATATACTTCTGCAAGTCCAAACTCTTTGCGCCAAATTTTTGTAGCATGGAAAATGTTGACCACTGGCTGATTTCTTTATCATAAGCGGCCACAAAATGATTTGTTGTCTGATTAAATCACCAGACTATGATACAGAGGACGCTGCGTTATGAAATCTGATAGATTGTCTACACCGACTTGAGATAACGTTTGCATTTCATGGAGGCAGATTTAATTTTACGACACTGATGATTTGCGTCTTATCATTTCTTTACGATCAGATGGTGATGTGACCCAGGGATATTAAAAAGAGCGCTGTGCTGCAACACAGATTCAGATATGTTAGAAGATGCCCTTTTCCATCTGTGTATGCAGACCTAACCCAATATATTATCTTTACACGACCGGGACATTCTTGAGCCAGACCCATCTTAGAGATTGGATGCCGTACTCTGCAGGGTGTGACACCCTTGTGTATCTATCACTTGGAGCGTAATCACATAGTGGGGGTGCACTGTGATTCCTCACAGGCTTCTTCTTGTAGGATGAAAAGGCAGGTCACAGAACATATTGCCTTCTGATTCAATTTTCCGAATTGAGAGATCTATGTGTATGTTTACATTTAGTTTGTGTCTATGTGAGTATGTTTGGGGATGTGTGATGTTTAGCGGTGGTCTATAGCCGGGAAATGGCATAAGTGGCTTGACAGTTAACAAACAGCCTTGCCTCTGTTGGGGAAGATTTAAATGTATTCCTTTATCTGCAATCATTTTTGTTTGATTTACATTTATTCACAATGTATTCAT
>JBBPDC010000023.1:8786802-8796964 GCA_037974485.1 Hemigrammopetersius urotaenia
TATTGTGTATCTGGAATGAATTTTAGATCTTTAAGCCCATCTCATGAAAAATCGGAGCAGAAACAAAGGTGTTGCGTGTATATTATGAGAAAGCATTAATAAAACAAAATGAAAATACAAATTCCATTCAAGCTTGTGAAGTTCTTTACTGTGCCTAAATTGCTTTAAAATGGTTTGAACACAGCAAAGGACTACATTTGCTTGAATGGAATTTCTGTTTTCATTTTGTTTTATTTATACATTCTCATAATCTAGATTATGTTTCTCAGAACCCCTGCCGTATCTGTGCTACACAGTGCACACAGTAATCTTCAAGTTACATAAAAGATATGAAATGAGTGTTATATAAAGTTCCTTTTCAAGTACAGAAGACTAATGTGTGGCACTAAGACAAGGACGGAAGTTGAGTGTAAGTGTGTGTGTATTTGTGTGCACTGTGAGAAAACCTCAGTGACATCACCCCTTTACCACATAGCCCTGCGGCCTAGCTGGCGCCTCACATACAACGGGTCGGCCGCATTCGAGCGCTGAGCCGCTCCTGTTCATCTGTCTGCGTATTCGTTTAGTTCTTTGAAATGGATTTTCCTTGAGGCTCGTCTGGAAAATGAATGCTCACGCAAGTGCCTGGCACAGCCACTGACATGAGTCATTTATGCCAGTGTTGTTGCTTGCTGAACTCTAATTAGTCCATTTTCATCAGTTTGGCATGGGATGAAAAACAGATGGTTTCGATGACAAAGTTAATGTGGATTTAACTAATCCTGCTTCCTTGAGCAGTAGGCCAATTAAAACAACACTGAGCTGACAATGAGAAAAAGAAAAGGGAGGGAGGGAAACCAATGAGCGACAGATACGTTTAATTGAGCCGATATACAATGAGAAAATAAATTGGAAAGCCTGAAGAAAAAGAAAAGGTGGAGAGAGAGTAAGGAAACGATAGAATTGGGATGATATCTTTGAAAAAAATCATATTTAAACAATATGGTGCTGGCCCATGAGAACAAATTGACCTCTTAATAAGAAGTGAAAGGAATAGGTTGCATTTCTGCCTGAGAGCAAAAGGAATACCTCTCATCGAAATCAAAAAGGAGAAGTTCCTGCAATTTTCCAAGCCACACATCTCATGATCTGCATCCAAAGATGAGAGCCATTGAGCTGTATCCAGCAAATTAATAGCGGAAAACAGTGAGAGCAAGGCCTGGGTACGCAGGACAGAATTAGGCTGGTAGGTGTCTCAGGAGTGGCTTTACATAACATTCCCTGAATTAAGAAGCATTGACAAGGAGAGAAGACCAATGCCACCTATTCAACAGAAATGCTGCCAAAGTCATAATACAGTTCAATACTAGCAATTATAAGTCCAGCGCCAGGGAACACAAGGCACAATAAATCAATTAATGAAATGATGAAATTTGAAGGTTTTCAGATTCTGTGCAAAAACAATGTTTATTCGATCGAGAGATGTTTTCTGACTGCACAGAATAAAAGTGCCTGAATAGCTCTCAAAATGTGGTCACATGACCTGGAGGGTACTTTATCTGAATATGAAAAGCTTTGCTCCTCTTCATCTCCCAGCTTATCAACAACTGAATGGAAAGTTGACTGGCATATAGTAACAAAACAATGCACATTACTATCGTAATAATCAAACAGCTCTCGCAGTCCTCTCAGTCCTCCAGGATGCACTCATGACGTACCTAGAGCAAGCCTGTGCGTTTGTGGGTGAATCTGCTTGAACAATGGTCCTTGAACCTGGGAGGATACAAAAAGCATAACTCACTTGAATCATCTCATTCGCCCGCCCACTCGGTTCATATTACTAGCTGTTTGCAGCAAGCAAAAATGAGAGCAGCATCCTTGAGGCCATTATGCAATTAAATAACAACAGATATGTTACTGTCATCACAACTAACAATATGGCAGAGGTTGGCAGAGAGGTGATGGAAGCCTTGAGCCGAGTGGCCATCTCTCAGTTAGGGTTAAACCTCATAATCAGTGGGATCAGAGAGAGAGACAGAGAGAGAGAGAGAGAGAGAGAGAGAGAGAGAGGTACAATTAGAACAGAAAGAATGCAAGAGCGAGAGAAAGAAAAAAGTAAGACAAGGAGACAGGGGAAGAAGATGGAGAGAGATTGGAAGACAGATGGAGAGAGTAATAGGATTTTGTTCACATGAGTATTTGTAAGGCCATTCTTACAGTTTCCAGTTTCCTTTGGGTTGAAAAGCAGCAAAAACATTGAACTAATCAAGGAATCATCTCTTTTCTACGTTTGTTTAAAATGTTGAGTCCTGGTCCATTGTTTAAAACATTAATGGTTGAAATACATCAACATAACACTGATGACAAAACTCCTGCTATAGTATCCACCAGCACTTCCCCAGTGGGGATTATTCATCATAGACAAGGTTCAGTGAACTTCCTAAGAGATCAGTCTCTCAAGCCTAATAGTTTAATAGATTTTTCTCCTCTCTAGAATAAGGAATAAGCTTACTCTGACGCCCTGGCTCAGTATTATATTAAAAAATGTTGAGCCTAGAACCATGAAATGCAGCAGCACTATATGCAGTTAACCTGACCATAGCATGCAAAATTATCTGTGACAATAGAACTTAATGATATCAGTTGGATGCATTTGGTCTCAAATTTTCCAAGTCCAACTTAATTGCTTCTATGTTGTGTCATGTGGGAGGAAGAAAAGGAGGATAAAGAACAAACCAGTGCTTTTCCAGGTTTCATGAAATGTCACACTTCTCTATGCAGCTCATGTCTTACAGTGAAGTTAATGATTACTTAGACAAATTGCTACCATTACTTTTGTTGACCAGCCAATAATTATAAAAACATTGTTGATGATAATTTGACCCATTTTAGCTACCTTACAAGCTACTGACAACTACATTTGTGAAAATAACTGCAGTCATTTTTTTAAATGTAGCTCCCTTATCTCAACTTCCTCCAAAAGAGATCTTTTAAAAATACAGTCCTGCTTGAAAAAAGGTTGAAAAGCAAGAAAGTCAGGTTGCTGAAGATAGTTAAGGATCTGCTAAAGAAAGTCAACAAGCCAAACTGTATATTCATATTCATAGAGCATAATCATCACATCTCCACTACAAATGTAAATGTAAACTTTGCCTGTAGTCTGTGAATAATTTAGCTGAGCGCAGAATGAGTGGGAAGGCTACAACTTACCCCATGTTTCCCATGTGTTAACTCTAACAGACTGAGGAACTAGTTGTAACGGTAAGATAAATGCTGCATGGCACAAATTATTTAGTATAGTTCTGTGTTGTTTTAACCAGACAAGCTGGTCAACATGAATGCATAAAAATATATGAATCAGAGTAAATATAATTAGTGTAAGAGGCTGTGTCAAGTGTGGCAAAAGTATTTTTTTATAATGTCAGAATTACATTTTCCTTTTCATTCTCATTTTATTTTATTATGTCAAAACATACATCTATGTTTTAATAAAATGTCTCTGTTTTGATTTTTATACTTTTTTTATACATTTTGGTCTGAATTTGGAACACATCTTTTGTTTGGCTACTTTAACATGCACCTTTTGTTGGCACAGACATTCAGTTGCACCCTTTCACCTCATAAAATACCAATAAGATAGCACTGCTATTAGAATTGAATGTTCTGGAACAGCCAAACAGGAGCATAAGCTCTCTTTGGCTAATGCCAAGTGTTGGTTAGAGGGACATAAAGCTCATTGACGGTGGAGTAGAGGAAGCGCATTCTCATAAGTGATGGAGTTCCGTCCATTTCTATTTTTTGAGCGGCATTTTGGTATGTAACTATACCTGACCTTACTAATGCTGTTGTATCTGAATGCAGTTAAATACTCAAAGCAATATTTGAATATCTAGTATATTGCCTTGCCCGGGTGAAGACTGTTATTGCAGTAAAGAGACACAAACTATTCTCAATTCTCTAGCTTGTTAAACGGGATAATCACTAAATATGTTATGTGCTAGGTCTGCATTTTCCAATTGAAATAAAGAGCTTACAAGTCTCCTGCGGCTCTGAGCCAGTCTTCTCCATTGCAGGATATAAATGCTGCTGGACCTTTAGCACTGTCTGTGCTACAGCCCTCTTTCTGGTTTGTGACCTCCATCAGCAGACTGTGGATGATACCATGGTACCAACCCACCCACACACACACACACACACACACACACACACACACACACACACACACACACACACACACACACACACACACACACGTGCGCCCACACCAGTGAATGAATACAAAGTCCCTGTGCTGCTGCAATATTAGCTGTGTAGTCTAACTTTAATGGACTCATGGACAGTGTGTGCTATTACTTATCGCACACTTATTACTGAGGCTTCAATTACCGGCCACAAAGGGAGCCTCTTCCTTCATCGCATGTATACAATTGCTTGCCGTAACTATCACGAAGCAACTTTATTTAATTGGAACCCATTCTTGGCAAGCCATAGTGGAAAATGATCAAACCCAGTTCATAATTTTCCTTAAGAATTAAACTTTGATGATTAACCAGCATCATGCCCATTGTGTTAATACACAAACATTTAAGAATCCTACAACAATTCAACTATTCACTGAAGCCTCCCAGTTCCATTATTAAAGGAATTTGGGTCTAATCCCGTGAGTCATTTCTCTTCTCTGTGCTCCGGTTGGGATGTAATAATTGGTGCATTTTTGTGTCATTACATCCCTCCTGATTCTCAGATGGAACAGAGCCATTTTGTGTTGATGCACAAACTCAGCATAAACAGCCTTGGTTCTGAAATGCAGACGACAAATGTATTCGTGTCTTGAGAAGCTCAAGCTGAGAATACCCAAGGGAGTGGAACACAAGACAGCGGTCTCATGGGAGGCAGTAATTGGGCCATTCTGTGAGCGGTGATGATGCATCACTTGACTCACTCGCTCCTTTCCTTTGCCTGTCTCTTTGGGGAGCAGAAATCTGAAGGTATTTCTTTTGAGGGGGAAGACAAAAGCATGTGATGGCTTTCAGACATGGCTGACAGACAGCACCGGTGAAAATTCTCTTGTATCTGGGGAATCTGGTCACAAAGCTTTGCCCACAGACAGTAGCTGGTGTCTGCACACCAATCTCTTGAACTTGCTTTATCTTGTAAGTTTGGGAAGAAACATTTTAGCATAGAGTTCATCATGGTTAAACAAGCACCTCAGCACAACAGCCCCACATAAATGAGGGCTGGAGGGTTCTCAAAGCCTGTGGTAACCCACAAAATGCCAACAGTGAATCTTTCTTCCTCTCCGCTAATTAGCCACTCCACCCAACAAATACATTTACAGCATTGTGCTATAAAAAGCAAGCTTTGTTGTGGGAGTAGTGAGGCGAATTAAAAACAACCCAACTTATCTCTACAGAAGCAAATTTCTTAAGTTTTGAGTTAAAAAATGACTCTAGAATATGCTACTGATGAACTACAAAGCAATCTTTGAGAAGGGTAGCTTGTTTCTGCTCATTGGATGAAAGCATTTTGATCGGTGCCATCTGTTTCTGAGCGTTTCTTTGGATTGTTTTTAAGTCAGTTCAATACATATGGCAGAGCCAGAAAAGCAGAACATTTACAAAACCTGGATGACAAAATAGAAAGCTGGTACCCTTTCACAGAGCTGGCTAATATGTCTGAGCCTGGAATTAAAGCCTCAACAAGGTCACAAGATAAACATGTCCTCCATGGAAGATGGACAGGTTTAGAATTTCTCAACAATGGGACTGTTTTTGTGGGCCACCAAGTGCAGCAAAGTAGCTGGAGCATTTCCTCCTCTCAATGGCTGGGCAGCGAAGCTTCAAAGCAGCTCACAGGCTTCTCTGTAAAAGCGATTAAACAATGGTCAGCAAAACTCGTGATGCATCTCCAAGGGTTTACTTTGTGTGGGAAAGAAATACAGATTAATTTATCTGTCTAATGGGGACCTTATTGCTTGGACAGACAAATGTAAACAAAACCCCTGAAAGGGCCTGAGCTGTAGAAGTGCTCTTCTTACACAGGGGCCCTATGTGTTAAATGCAGTGTATGTAGAAACACAACCACTTCTCCAGAAAAAAAATTCATTATAATTCATTATGAGAGTTATTCTGGAGCTAACCAACATGCAGTTTGTTCCCTCTGAGAACAACAATGGACCCAAGTCATCACACTAAATACACTAAACACTAAGAGGAGGATGCCTGCCCTATGCTTTTTTTCTGAATAATGGTGTGTGTAGTAGATGTTATGCATTGTAGGTTTCTGTTTAAAAGCTATATTTAGCAAACTTCAATGGTGCAGCGTTCTTCGCTAAACATAATAGAGTACAACAGCCACTTATTACAACCACATATACTAGGTCTTTTATAAGCTGTGTCTCCCCATGCTCACTCTAATTTAAAATATAAAACTGCTGCCAAGCTGGGACATTTTTAGTTAGATCCTTAAAGGAATAAACTTTACAGACAATGACAACCACTCTTTAAAACACACACCAGTGTCACTTCACCACACTTATGTTCAGTCAGTCCCCTCGGACGTACTGGGAGTCTTGTGGCTTAGCTACTAGACAGGTAAGCAACATTCATGGCTCTGTGAAACATGCCTCAAAGGAGTTTCCCTTCTAAAGCTCTAGCTCTGAAAACACACAGTCAACATGCCACGGGTTGTTCCCCACAACAAAGACTGGATGCACATGCACAAATGCAGCCAAAGTATTTATCCAGGAGCATGAGCCATTCCTGAAAGGCTGCCCTCTAATTAAACAAGATGGGCCCATAAAGCGATGCGGCCTGGCTGCCCCACCATGGCTTGGGGCAGAGTTCATTTCAGTCCAGGTCTGCCTCCCATCCATCTGCTGCAAATGTGCAGGCAATCAAGTAAATTCCCAGTCACACTGTGTGTTTTGGTCAGCAGAAGAGCATGTTGCCTAATGGAGCTCCATTTGAGACGAACAGTTTGGGTGAGTTTGGAAGTGACAGCACAGGAACAGGCCGGAGATGGTAGATGTTCTGCACTGATATTTCACATCTATTTTTCATGTGTATTTTAAGGAATATGTAATTTTGTGTTCAGAGAGGAAAGCCACAAAAATGACTGGACATTCCAGATAAAGCAAAATGCATCAACAATTATCAATTGCGTAAGTGGTTTGTGGAGGAGGAAGTTCAGATGGTGACACAATCACAAGATTTAAACCCAACATAGAACTTGTTTAACCCTTTTTGGAGTCAATGCCAAAAGAAGCCCATTCTTCATTTCTGGGCATTTGGAAGTTCAGAGCTTCATCCAAAACATTTGATTCCAGCCCCTGATGTTCATTTTTGAAACACGTTCCATCAACATGCCACTAGTGTTTGGCAATTCCTCACTTACTGTTCACATGTGAACCTTCCTGGTTATTTCATTTTATTTGTACATGGAAATTGCTGAGTCTGCCGCATGATGTGTGTATGGGTCTGGGACAATAAACACACAACACGGGATGGGATGATAATACACATCTTTGTATTTATACAAATAAGTGAATATCCAAACTCATCTTAGCATTTTTTTTCTTCATCGGAAGAAGATCTGGAATATGAAGATGAAATCAATTGCCTTTGTTTTTTCTTGATTAGACTATTATAAAGTATCAAAAAACATAATTGGCAGAATACAGCTCCCTCCAAATGCTGCAGCTGCTGATTCACTGAATATTCTTTGAATGAAGCACCAAATCTGGAACTCCCAACCATTTTATATTCACCAGTAACCTGCAGTTACTAACCTTAAAACGCAGCTCAAAGCAGCTGTTATTTACCCTAGCTTTTTAAAAATGTATTATTCTTACATTTACAGTTATACCAGTTATACCTTTTCATGTTATATTGTCATGTTTTTAACTATGCACTGCCAGGATATTGATCCCTTGGACCTAACCACCTAGATACAATACTGTGTTAACTGGGTTTGGAGGACTGGCTAATTTCTTAAATGCTTTGGACCCAATCTCACTCCAGTTCACACCTTGGTTACCATCATCACTCCTGGCTGAAGGTAACGCAATCTGATATCACACACACATTCAAAGTCCGACCTCAAAATAAAGCCTGTGGCTTCTCCACAGTGTGGTTATTTCTATTGTGATGGATTTGCCACTGTCACTGACTGTGCAGTCTGAGATACTGATCTGATCAGGCAGAAGAGTCACCTTTTTCTGTCTTTGCTTTCCATTTAAATTGTGGACTTTTAAAAATCTGACTTAATGATAAAATATCATACAGGTATGTGACTTTGTGATCACAGAGTCAGTGTTAATATTTGCAGTCAAGTTGCCAGCCACTTTAAATATAGCAGAATGATTTAGCAATATGAGAGGCTCATGCTCAGCACTCCCATTTGTGTTGCCTGTGCCAGAGTCTGCTATAGATGCTGACCATGGACACTGCTACAGACAAATCTGTTGATAAAGAATTTCAGATTCCTGTGTTATATGAAACTTAGTTATTATTCATCCAAGGCCTTGATTTTTCTCTAAACATTATAAATTTCTCCAAAGCTTATTTTCAGAGCCGAGCGTGAAGATGGCAGAATGAATCACTCCAGAACTGCTGTATGCAAAGCAAAATATATGGTAATATATTTGTAACCAAAAAGCATGACATGTCTTTTACAAGCTTCAAATGTTTAATCTGGTCAGGCTTAGAACTAAAATTAACTAGAATTAAAAAGTGTGAGCAGAAATTAGTATTTTTGTGGACGGTTATTACAGACTAAAGCCTGGTCCTAACAGTCACAAGATAAATCACTGAATCAATCAACCACACACAGGTGATGTCTTTGGCTAGCTGCATACACTAAATGGAGCCACATCTTCTGCAATAAATTTTTTATGCATAACACTATAATATCCTTAACATAATTTCTCATTTGGAAATTGTTATTTAAAATTGTGGCTATTCAAAGGCAAAAATAGTTCAAATGCCCATCTTTATGTGTTCTAATTGAAGAAGCAGCACTAAATGGTCATGGAGCTGTATTTTGTCTTTTGTAGTCATTCTTGTTATTCTGATCCCTGTGAGTGGGTAGCTATAATGGGTCATGCTATTTCAAACCCACCATGTGTTTTTTTTGGTGTGAACATGAGTTGTGGGACGGCAGCTCGTCTGATTAGGCCCCACTGGCGGTGCCGTGTGCAGACAGGTCTTGACCTCTGGTGTTTTTTTATTTAAAATGAGGTTTGAGGCTGGAGGGAAAGAGCAAAACACAGAGGGTAATGTGTAGGGGTGAGGGGTGGGAGGTGAAACTTGGCCAAGAACAGCAGGTATTTGACAGTAAGCGGATGAAACTCTGTTAAAAAGAGGCCTCACATTAATGTACCACTTCAAATGAGCTCTCCGCCAGAGGGAAAGAGATCTGAGATTCAAGGCCAAAGGTTAGCAAGGAACCTCATCCAATAATACATGCTTGTTCCAGACTCCCTGAACTCCCATAACGTGGAAGTTAATATGTAACTCTACATAATAAGTCGGTCTGCTCACTCATTTTACAAGGGAGCCGACCACAGCCCCCCACTTCTCCACTGTTAAAATTAGATTCACCTGCACTAAGGCAGTGTAATCCACTTAAGTGTGCTTGGATTCTGTCTCCTTTTCATTCAAGGGCAGGTATGCCTTTTCACACAAATCCCTTCTACTTTTTTGATAAACTTTTTAGGAAATATTATATCTGACTTTTTAATGAACAATGTAAAATTTTCCCTACTGGGGAAAAGTTCAGTTTTCTTAGATTCAATTCATCATCATTTGTAAAGTGATACTTCAAGCAGACATAATGACTGAAGAATAATTCATATAAATACACAGTACAAAACATTTTCTGAACAGCACAGGAACACTTGATATTAAATGATTGTTCACATTGGCATGGTTCTACATTTAACCAGTTACTAAATGTTACTAAAAATAATTTTTCAGCAAAAAAATCAGCATAACTCAAGCAATTATTCAGAATGTTTAATATGGTTAATTGTAAAGAAACATACTTTGAATTCTTTACAGTGGTGCTGAAACAAGCACGATGTCCACAACAAAAATATAGCCATGTGTCACGGCTGAGGGCCGTTGGAGGCCACCGTGTTTTGTTTTGATTTATTCTGTGTCCTGTGGCCTTTTATTTTGGT
>JBBPDC010000023.1:8797963-8832455 GCA_037974485.1 Hemigrammopetersius urotaenia
TGTAGCGGCACCTGAGGAAGGACAGTAAAATGTACCATGAAGATCATTACTGCAGATTACACCATTTTATAAAGTGACCAATGAATGTGTCAGTCATTGCTGAGGTAATCTGAAATGCTGCCCCCAAAATTCATGCTGTATTATACTGTTGTGTTGTATAGTATTTATTCTGCTGGTTATGCTCTTACTTTATTCTCTTGTTTTGTCCACTTGCTACTAATAAAGGGTTATCTCATACTGTCTTATCATATTTGTTGCCTCTACACACTTGACTGACCAGCCTTAGAAACCTCTGTCTATATTGGCAAACAATTTTGTGTGTGAAGAATTTATAGACCAGATATTTAAAATTTCAAGACTTTGGAGTGGGGAATGATGCAATAGGAGAGGGTTTGGATTTGTATTAAACAGAGAGCTGTATTACAAATTTAACCTGAGAAAAATCACTAGATACTGTCCTGGTATGGGGCTGAAATCTGGAGAAATTGAGAAAAAGACTGCTGAACACACAATCTTAGAACAACAGGCCTTGTTTTATTCAGCTCCATATACCATATAGGAACACTTTGTAGGTTTACTTTTGTGGCTGCACAATATAACATTTTTCAGCACATGATGCATGTGTTACTGTGGAACAAGCATATAAACTGGAGGTTTAAAACAAAGTGTATTGTATACAGAAACCAATACAGCCCTAATGAAAAAAAAAATCATTTCCAGCACACATATTTGTTAAGATATATGATACCATCACAAAAATGGTTGCGGTACAATTTGGTCAACAGAGCTGGTTTGATGTCTCATGTTCCTCCCTCACATTAATCCTCCTAAAAGAGGAAACATGAGGAAACATCAGCTTAGAGAGATTGGAGGGACTGATTAAAGTTAATAGAGGATGAACAAATTAATTCTGTCATTTAAAGTGAATTATTCTCAAATACCCAGTGTGATTCCCCAGTGAAAAATGAGAAAGTGGGCTAAGCAAACAAAAAAGTTGGAAAAAAAAAAACATAGTACAGATTCATTTTTCCACTGTATGCTCTCTATCGATGGGATCAACAGAACCAGTACATGCCGGCACATAACCCCCCAAAAAAGTCACCTCATCAAGAAGTAAAATAAACAAAAAATCTCTCACACAATGGGAAAGAAGGAAAGAAAGAAAGAAACAAACAAACAAAGCTATGGGTCCAGCTGAGACCTTGAGGGAATTGTGCTCTCAAACAAACAGTGGCACACTCCAAACGGAACACAATGGCCAATTAAGCGGAGAGGATTAGTGCACTCTGGCCACTGGCTCTCTCTCCCTCTGCTCTGTAAGGACGAGCGCTGAGCCATATGGACACTGTTGTCCTCAGGGAACGCGCTCAAAATCAGAGAACAGCTGAAGTCTGACTCCACTGTATGAGAGCAAGGGGCGGGGGTCATGAAGAATGCAGGAGGAGTGAGTAAAAGAAAAAAGAGGAATAAAATGCTCAGGGATTATTTGTTTAATCAAAGGCCCCTTGGCATGAATTTGGTGCAGGACAATTAGGTGTGGCTTTCAGGAACTGTGAGTTGCCACAAAGGTGCCTAGGTGGATTTAGTTGCAACATCACAGTAATTGAGATGAAAAGAAGAAGAAATAATATTTGCGTTTGGACACGCTTGCTGCCAGGCTCCATGCTGAGCAACCTTTGAGGCTGCAGAGAGACAGCCCCATGTTCCTCAGGCGCCGAACATGCCACCCAATCCTTCCACATAGCCAATTCCTTTGAGAGGAGAGAAAGAGGGAGATTGAGAGAAGGAGAGAGAGAGAGAGAAACCCCCCCCAAAAGCTGAAGTGATTCCCTTCTTGCTGTGCTCAGATGCAGCAGAATGAGGCCTGTGGAGCTGCTAACTCAATAGCGCAGTGCAGTCCGGAGCTGATAAAGCCATTCTTCTCTATGATAAAAGGAAGGTGCGTGACATAGGACAAACACAATGGCACAATTTGCAGGTAAATTGTGCCACATGCTGCTTTGTAATCATGTTGCAATCATGACCACCTCGGATTGTCACTCCCGGCAACATGATTGCTCTCTCCTGTCCCACATGGAGTTCCTTTCTCTCTCTTTTTGAAAGGCAAGTTTTGTCTGTTATGAGTGCAGACAAAACTGTTATGAGAAATTCGGACAGTACTTTTGACCCAGTGCAACGGCCTGGGTAACATCCAAAGTATTTCTCTCACCTCTCTAAAACGCGACACAACTTTGTGAAGGAGGTGGAAATCAGCTCTTATTAGATTGAAACCAGATGCTGTGGTGAAGGAGAGGTCAGCATTTCACCAAACACGATCCCAGTGAAATGTTCTGAATTCACGCTTGCTCATTACACACACTCCAGACATCCTGCAGTCATATTTCAAGCCATACATCTGGAAGCAACACCAACCTTATAAATACATTGATTTTGAAAACAAAATCTCAGCTTAAATTTGCCAGGCTGCCTTGCCTGGGAAATAAAGTTTAAATGAACAAATATCCAAACAAGACAAATATGATTCCCCAAATAATATAATTATTTTTATCTTTTGACAGCGCCAAGGTCTAAAATCAACTTTAAAAGTTTTTGGCTGGCAAACTGTCTTAAAAAAATCTCTACCTGCTTACACATATTTGACCTACAGTGTGTGTGTGTGTGTGTGTGTATGTGTGTAACATCACATCAAATTTGGTGTATTGTCTCTCACTGTTCCATCGCTCTCAGAGCAATAAAACCCATAGCACCAGGAAGGTTTGTGATGATTACACCATGACAGCTCTGTCCTTGTTCTCTGAAAGTTACTACGATTGAGATACAAGGTTATCTCATGACAGCCATGAAATGCAATAGTCAAACGTAAACAAATGCATTTGATTCCTGCAACTGCATTATGCTGAGGCAGATCCACAGAGAGGCTCGCACTGAGATGCTGGATTCAGCAATAATCACATCCATCCCTCATAGTTGAGCTACTCTGTGCCCATCCCCCAGCCCCTCAACATCCTTTCCTTATGGCCTCCCAGGGTCCTAAATAGAGCCTGTTATTGCCATCTGAAAGTGCTGCTGGGGTCTGAGGCGAGGTGAGGAGAGGGACAGCATGTGCAGGGACTGCTTTCGGAAGGAAGGATGGAAGAGCAATCCCAAGGCTTGTCTGAACCAAGTCAATATCTGCCTGGAGGGCTATGCAAGGATGGGCATCAAAGGCAGCATTTCACTCTGGCTTACTTAATTGCTGTAGACGAGCAGAGGGCTACACAGGGAAAAGAGCTGTGTTTTTGGAAAAACTAAACCATCTCTCTCTCCCTCCCCTTTGCTACTTCTCCCTCTATCCTGTTACATAAGCAACACAAAACAGATTCAATTGAAAAAGGTCCTCTCAGGACACAGTAGGTCACTGACAAACAAACCAATTGAATGGAAAGTGGATATTTCAGCACGCTGATTGCTCACAGGAGCCATAACTGTTTGCTCACATTCATAAGGACCCAATTACAGAGGCATCAACAACAACTTTTTCATTTTGATTGGCTGTTCTGAGGATGGCAAAAGGACTACTTGCACAGATGACTGCAGCCCCGCCACACTTTCCCTCTCCTTCGTTTCAGTGTTTTTCACCCCGTCACAACACGGATAACTATTAAAGTGCAGCGCTGAGGATTTATGAGCGCAGGGAGGACAAGTGAGGGAAGGCAGGGTGCAAGAGATGCCCATCAGAGCCTGTTTTGATTGAGTCCTCAGAGAACGCAGGGCAGTGCCGACGGCCATCATTAACCTTCAAGCGGTGGCCAGTCCCTGCTTGCTGTCGGACAGGCAGGGGCATAACAAGTGTGACATGGTCCAGTCTGGGTGTGTGAGGAATGAAGATGCTAATTCAGGAGAATGAGACATAGACCTCCTGCAGTGCTGCAGCTCAGGCTTTTGGTTTTACCTGTTGTCTTTGGTGTGCTTTTTTGGCTAGTTTTTTTGGCCAACTAGGCTCCAGAAAAGCCCCCCATACTGTTGTTCTTGGGTTTCTCTGTTCCTATTTTCACTTGTCACATTTTTTGCTCATTTTTTTCAGATTTGGTTTGCTCTCTGTGCAGAACATGCAACCTACAATTTCTAAAAGGAAAATACACCAAACCTTCAGAAGAATCTCACATTTCACACTTGAACAGTGGGATGTTGGGAACTTTTAAACTATTAAAGCACACTAACATTTTCTCATCTTAGTGCTAACGTAGAAAACAAACATGATTTTTGAAGAATGTTGGAAAAATATTCTATTTTAATTGAAATTGGTTATGGCCTTATTGGTTGCATTCTATTTCTGTGCAGACACTTTAGCTTTACTTGTGATTTCACTTTGAACATTCTTGGTAACAGCCCAGCATTCAGTCTCTGATCTTTTATTGATGTATAACATGTTGAAAATAGTTACACACTCAGTTTTGAGTTTTGTATATATAGTATGTACAGGACTGGAAAACATTATGGTTTGTTTGAAAGAGAACTGTGAATAACATAAAACAAAAAAACCCTCTTAACCCAGTATTTGTGCTGGTCCAACTCAGCGAAGAACAGCAAATTTTTGGGGAAATTATTTGATTTATTAATAACCGCTGCTCTCACTGGCTATCTCAAAAGAGGGGAGGAATAATGGATGTGGCAGTAGGGCACAGTGTAGAGCAGGGGTCCCAAACATTGGTCCTGGAGTGTCAGTGTTCAGAACAGTTTGGAAGCTCCCCTTCTCAAACACACTTACAAACCTGGCAATTAAAAGATTAGTTGAAACCGGTGTGTCTGAACAAGAAATCAAGAAAATTTGGAGGTAGCTTTTGTTTACATGTTGTCTCCACTATAATTACATCACATTACATACATTTGGCAGATGCTAAGTGCAAAGCGTGCAAAGCAACTCATGCAAAACGACTTACAATTTGCGGAAGTCATCCCGCTATGATAAAGTTAGTTTTGGTTAGCCACGAAATAGGTATTTGCCAGTTAACATAACAAGCTAATGCTTGTGAATTGTGATCTTTTATAGTTATTGTCCATATTAAATCCAGACATTTCAAATACTAAGAAACGGCACCATCACATAAGGACAGAAAAATGTAAAGTGTATTTTTTTAAAATGAGTAAAATGACCAAAACAAGCAAAAACTTAGTGTTCAGAACAGCCTAAACAGGAAACGTGATTTTGCTTGTGAATACACTTTTACATCATCATTTGTGAGCATCATGTAAGCCCATGTAATCACAGAGACATGTGCTTTTCAGACACTTCACATGTGAAATATATTTCTATAAGTGAAAGAATATATTAGAAATCTTACACACATCTTGCATAAGCAATTTCCTTCGGGGTCAATAAAGCTTTCTGTTGTTGATAGTGAAAAGAGCATGTTTCCTATGAATAATGTTCTTTACTTTGTCTCTTAGAGTGAGGAAGTTTACAGCTTCAGTGGAGAATTAAACAATTAAAAATTGTTGAAACCTTTAAGCTGCCCAGTTTACATTTGTAAGGACAGAATATGGTCCAAATAGTTCACAGAAAATATGTTCACATCAATAAAAGAGACTGCTGAATCATTGTCTAACACAGAAGAATGTTTGCGATATGTAACCTTACATTGCTGTATTTTTCTGCCCAATCCATCCAACTTCTTTATGGGGAAATGCCAGAGATGACGATAAAAGAACCAGTGCTAGCAACTATTTTCTACAGAAAGGAGCTAAAATTCTCTTTGAAAAGTCACTAAACCTCACAAGATAATATCTGATTTTGTCAACAAAGACACGATTTCTACTGTGGATGCAAGTGTTGGGGTTAATTTGTCAACCACTCACTTTGCTGAAAAGGCAAGCACACTTACGCTGCCATAGTTTATGCTACTGAATGTGCTTTTAATAATGTACTATATTTTAGTACTGGAGTAAGCAGTCTGACGTGTGGTCAGTTTGAATATCTGCCTCTCTGCCGGGAGACAGTTTTGCTGACTAATTTAACTTGGCAACTGTGAAAGAAAAGCTGTCTGTGGAGGCATGTTTGTTTGTTGGGAGGGACACTTGTTTGATGTGATGCAGTATCACTTTCTGAAACCACTTAATCCTTACTAGGGTCACGGGTACCCGGAGGGACAATGGTTCAATGGCGCGAGCCATTAACTTATGGTCAATTTAGAATCCCAAATTCAGCTGACACACATGTCTGTGGAACATAGAAACCAGAGACCGCAGAGGGAACCCAAACCTCCATGGGAAGAACATGCAACATGCAATTTCTAAAGGATCTCACTTTTCACACTTTCACAGAGGTATGTTGTAAGTATGTGAGCCTGCAAAGTGTGCTATTTAAAATTTTGGGCACTACACTTTAAATCACACTAACATTTTTATCTTAGTGTTCATGCTAATGTAAAACACTAACAGGATTTTTTAAGAATGTTGGAAGAAAATTCTATTTTAATTGAAATTGATTATGGCCTTATTGGTTGCATTCTATTTCTGTGCAGACACTTTAGCTTTACTTTGAACATTGTTGGTAACAGCCCAGCATTCTGGCTCGTTAAGAAAAGCAATGTCCTCCCAATCATTTCAGTCTCTGATCTTTTATTGATGTATAACGCCTTGAAAATAGTTGCTCACACTGTTTTGTGTATATAGTATGTACAGGACTGGAAAACATTATGGCTTGTTAATGATCTAATCATTTTAGAAGTTTTTTCAGTTCTCCAGCATTAAATTGAATACTAAGGGGTGCCCAAAAGGCTCGCTTGTCTTAAACATCAGGAGATGAGTTTGATCTCAGCACCAGGAGTGCACATGAACAAAACTGGAGAGTAGGATGTCTCTCCCTCTCCCACATATCTTAAGCATGTTGATCAGTCAGTGTTACATTGGTGGCATGGAACAAAGATGCCATGGAAGAAGCTAGTATTCATATTACTTTAATTAGGGTTGCAATGATATGTGCATAATATTAGTATTGCAAAAATAATATTTTCGCCACACAAAACCACACAGACATCATGGAAATAAACATTTTGACATGATTAATCAATAACTTGACTAATCAAAACTCCCAGTTGTGAATGATCACTATGTTAAAAACAGTGATTGGTTACAGTGCTGAAGTAGTCCACATCTGTTTCTTAAATCTGTAAAGCTAAACTTAAATCAATGTCCAATATTCAATATTCAAAGTTATTGCAGGCCAGGTACACCTAAACAACACATGTAAAAGAAAAGCCAGAACCTAAGACAAAAATAAGGAAGGGATGGGGATAATTATTTCTCATTTTTTAATGAGAAATAAGCAAGCAGAGACAAGGACACTGTTTAACCAGTGACAGGAGACAAAGGATAATATGCCTCAACTTACAGAAGAGCTAATATAGAACAGATTGCTGAGTAAGTTCAGATGCTACAGATTAGTCAGAGTGCTTATTCTTACTCCTATTCAGCACTTAAAGCACCTATAGGCCATGACCATCAGAACAGGACCATAGAGCAATAGAAGAAAGTGACCTGGTTTGATGTATCATGTTTTCTTTTACATCATGTGGATGGCTAGGTGCCTGTATGTTGCTAACCGGAGCAATAGATGGGACTAGGATGCACTGTGGGGAAAGCAGCAAGCCGGCAGTGTGATGCTTTTGGAAATATTCAGTGGATTATATTTTGACACCTATCACTACCTAAACATTGCTTCATGGGAGGATAATGATCCCTGCCACACTGCAAACACTGTTCAGAAAAGCTTTAAGGAACATGGCAAAGGTGGAGGTCCCACCATGCTTCCTATTAGATTAAGGTCCAGGAATTGTGCTGGCCACTCCATTATGTCTTTTTGATCTGGTCTTGCCGATTCCTGGTATACGATAAATAAGCCCAAAACCGTCACCATATCATGATGCTTGTGCCTCTTTTTTTCAACAGTGGGATTTTGTGGAGGCTCTATGCCGATAATTTGGTTTCACTTAGGCATCTTCTAACAGTACCAGTTTTAGTTTCTATAAGACTACAGGTGAAAAATAATACTATAAAAACTTTAGCTCCTCAATAGCATTACAATTGTATACGGCTCTGGTCATAATCGTGAAACAGCTCCAACATTTCACTGGCATCCCCATTCATTTCAATGTAAATCTTCTCAGAACACGGCGGCTCACGGATTTTCGAGGTTTCAATGGACTCTAAGGGTAAATAAGTCACACCCTTGAAATAAGTGACTGTTTACTGTGATTGGGTAGTTCTCCACTTAAAAATGACTGACATAACACTGTGGCCAATCATCGTCTTTGTTTTCACTCTTTTCTATTTTGTAAATGGGAGCACTGACCTTGAGTGTGAGACTGAAGCTTCATACATAACAAAACACATAACATATTATTTACTAGTATTTATTAATAATTTAGCTTTTTATTTTATATTTTAGTTGTCTATGAGTGCACAGAAGGAAGGGCATTAGCTTGTTATCTTGACCTCTTGCTAGCAATCCCCACCACCACACAGCCAAGCTGGTCACTGGTGAAATCCTTGAAAAAGAATCCCTGCTGGTCTGACAGAGTGATTAACCACTTCACCAAGAAGACCAGGAGGGTAGAATTAATTTATAAGGTGGGAAAGAGGTGAGAAATGTTTTCTTGGGTTTTTGAATATTGTTAAGTATGCACTGTTGAAATTAACATTACTATTACTTGTTTGTAAATAAAATGATTTAACACTAATTATGAGGAGATTGAGGGAAGAGCAGGAGAGTGAAGATACAAAATGTGAGGCAGCAAAAGCAGAACATGGAGATGAAGTACTTAGGGTAAGAAAATCAAGCAGGTACTGAGTTAGTTTGATGGCATGCGACAGGGATGAAGGGTGGTTTGTTTGATCTTCTTGCAGCTGAACATTGGCTGTGTCTTTGCCATTTTGACCATTAATCGATTCATTTGAATGGTAGTTCTTAATTTTCTTCCATGTCTTTCAGGTTTTGGTTGCCATTTTACAACATTTGGTATCATTTTAGCTGAGCAGCCTATCATTTTCTGCACTTCTTTATGTTTTCCCCTCTTCAGTCAACATTTAATCAAGGTACGCTGTTTTTCTGAACAATGTTTGGAATGACCCATTTTATTCAGAATTTCAGAGAGAAATCCACTATATCCAGCATGTACATTTGCTGCCTTCCTTCCTTAAATAAGGGCAATAATTGGCACCTGTTTTTTCAAAGAATGAATGACCACAAAGCTATTATTTTGAACACGTCCCTTTCAATTACACAGAATCAGCAACATGCATTTCATGACTTTTGGATCTGTTGGTTTTCTGTTACTCTACTACACCTACTAGTAAATGATTTGTCTTGTAGAAATATAATTTCTAAACAGAAAACAGTGACGGATCAGGTTAGTGATATTGGACTGCTATTATTTTGAACACAACTGTATATATATATATCTTATTGCAATCCAACATCAGAAAAAACGTCACTACCTTATATCCTTTTCCTGTTTCCAGTGCAATAAACAGTGCAAATGGTAGTCAGAGAGACTTAGAGTGAACGAAGTCAAACTGACAGACTGCTTGGGAGAGTAGTACTTCATCTAGCACTTGCAATTAAAATCTTTCAGGTATTATAAGTCAGTCTTTTATAAAGCCACATGTGCTCAGAGATAACTTGGGGCAGACACTTTGAGAACTTGAAAGATGTTAGCCCACAAGTCTTTTTGTTTATTCCCAAAGCTTTAATCTGCCACATCTTACAGTAGCACCATTCCTGGGTTGATGTAAAGTACTAGAGAAAGATAAAATGTGAGGGACAAGGCTCAGACTGTCACACATAAGCATCTCTTCAGCCTCTCAAACTACAAAAACGAAGGACAGCAAGATGTTACTGTGACCCATCCTTCACTCAGGGCCAATATGCTAAACAAAAATGTTTCTTTCACATCCCAAATAATCTTTCAAACACACATACACACACAGTTAATCCAATTTTCAATGCACATAACGCAGGCAGATGTTAACAGGTAGGATATTGGTCTTGCTGCAAATAACGTTAACCAATTAAGCTGCAACAGTTGGAATCTATGCTAATCTGTACACCTCAGACAGGCTTTTTTTTTCAGTGGGTGGATTTTTACAAAAAGTCACTGAGGGAACAGCAGTATCTTTTACTTTTCGTCTTGGGGGATAAGCGGTTAGGTCTGCTTGCAGGTCACATTTATAATCCTCGAGAGTGAAAGGCTGTCTGCATATTTTTATAATGCGGATATCTGTCTTGGCATATCATGTGGGTATTTCAGGTTAGAATTGCCTTGAATAAGGTTTAACGTGACATGGTAAATAATCAGCCAATGGCCGTTGGTTTTGCGGTTGTTACTCTTGCACTACAGCATGGCACTGTCCGCACCCATTTCTCACTCTGCACGTCTGGAGGTAAACATTGTTGGAGGTTGCGGGGGGATCTTGGTAGCATTGTTTTCAAAAATAAATCTCCGTTGCAATAAATTTTGGTGGGGCAATCTGAAACCTTCTTGTATTATTTGTTTTCATGATGCCTTTGTATTTGGACCCATTAAAGAACAGCAGCAAAAACAAAGGTAAAATGGGCATTTAAACTGAAAAAATGAATTATTCTTGCCTGATGCTGTAAGTGGAGCTCAGGGGTGGGTGGGATGAAAAGTATAGGCTTATTAATAATTCATCTTTCAATTTCAGTGAGAGTCAAAGGTAGAATCGCTGGGCCAAGAGTGACAATCAAACTAAGCAGCAGTCCTAAACTGCCATCCTAGCATTCATTTATGGAGATCTTTGATTTGTGCACCATCATCAGTCTGAATGTGCACCATCATCAGTATAAAGACAGCTGTTTTGTGTGATCACATCAGTCTTACAGGTCAGGAGATAAATCAGCACATTTCCATAAAGCTGGGTGGGAGAGCTTTGGTGCTGACGAACAAGTGCTGATGTGAATCTGGGCCCAGGGGCTGCATCTCTTAAATTGGGGCACCCTGAAAATCCACAGAAACAAAACGGTGTAATTAAGATGAAAGAGGCTTGTAATTTACCAAGCCCTCGGAATCACTGAAACCGGAGAATAGCAATAAAGTGAGCAATAAAACTGCTGACCTTCATCAACCATGCGCATTTCTTAATGCATGCGTGCAACAGTTCATGCAAAACTTCATTACTGATGCCCAGTGTAGTTTAAGAACCAAAACACTCATATTTCTGGGTGAGAATCTTTTCCTTCATGAGAACTTCAAACAGCAGAAGTGGTTTCGGCCACAAGTTGTAAAAGAAAAAACCTCAAACTAAGGACCACATCAAGAGAGTGAGTGAGTGCTACAGCACATGTCTCTAGTTCTTTCATTTTCTCTTTGAATTGATGCCAGGTCTGAACTCTTTTTGCCATTTTGCAGCTTTCTGTTCATCTGGTGGCAGTTGGATAGAAAAGCCACAACAGAGGGCAATCACGCATCACATTTTAACCATCCAGAGATCTTCAGAGGCCTTCACTTCTCCCCACGAATTGTTACGTAGCACTAATGGGGCACTATCCACGTGATTGGATTCTTTTCCTCAGCAGCAGCAGATGATGATGGTTTTAAATAAACTGAGCTATCAATCATCCTATGGAGGGCTCTCAATCACTCAGCCTGTTGCTCACAGAAGGCCATCATCATTTGGTGTTCCAGCTAATGCTTCATTTTCCTCAGATGGTTGGGGGTGGGGGAGTGGGAATGTCAGAAGATTTAAGGCCCAGATATCACTTTAATACTACTCTTGCTTACTTTCTTGCATTCATGACAATGCACAGGCCCATCGTGTTATTGGCAAGGACCAGGCGAGCATGAGGCAATGACATTTAGTGTGCTGGGCAGCTGCTTGGAATAGAATCAATGCAGATGTTACGAGGCACATTTAATTGTGGATAAATCCCAGAGTTAATGCAATGTCAGGCACTCTCATCACAGGGGCCATCACAGGCAGTGCGACAAGCGTTTCCCCAAAATTAGGTATATGTTGAGTATGTGCTGAGTAGATGTGCAGGAGAGTGTGGATATGAGTCTTCAGAGGAGGCCAGAACCAAAGCTTCTTCACAGCAGGTCACTATGATGCACCAGTAGCTCTTTATAGAGTTTGCTGTCTTGGGTTAAAGCCCAACTAAAACCCTTTCACCTAATTGCCACAATTAGTTAATTAGTCATATATACATCCATCCTTGAAATTGCCCGTGACAACCATTCAGCAATAAAATATTTTACATGAGGGGATTAAAAGTTGTTTATCAGCACCATCCACAGTCATTTATTTCTTCTCATAAAGACTGTTTATCTTTCAAAAATGAGTAAAGGCACAAGCTTAAAGTCATTAGCGATTAATTCAGGGATTAGCCAGAAATTTTGCAGCACACTTTCAGCACGGGTGCTCATGCACACTAAACACAAGCTCTAGCCCCACAAAGTCAGTTTTGTAATATATGGGTCCCCCTTAAAAGTCCCTCTTCATTGATTACCCACATCTATTGAAAGGCTTACAACTCCACAGTGCTCTGTCTCACCCAAGTTACAAGTACACAAACAAAAATGCTGCTGGACACAACATTCCTTTGTATTATTAAACATGCTGCAGTTGTCAGACTGAACAAAAAAAAAAAGGGGAAAAAAAAACATTTAACGAAGAATGCTGCAGACTTTGCTATCCGATACACAGAATACAAAACAAATGTGTCATGAAGGTTAATATGGTTGATGTGGAAGTATAAAGGAAGTTCCATTTGTAAACTGTGCCCCGAAATGCAGAAATGCACAATTGTGTTTTTGTGCAATTACACAAGAAATAAATAGAAATTGTGTTATAAAGCACCATCCGTTATAACACAAATGAATGATCGCTTTCGAAGACCCGAGGTTAAATGTTTATTACTCCGTTAAAAGAGTGAACGAAAATAAATGGGTAGGCAGCGATGGTCTACACAAAGAAAAACCCTGATTACAGCTTTCGAGTCCACACAAAGCCCCATTGTTCTGTCGGCAAACCAGATGGACTATAAACACTGTTTTCTTTGAGCAGAATTACAAAAAAAAATATTCTAAGCTTTTTTGCAGTCCACAGAATTTTTGTCAGCCAAATAACAGGAGAATGAAGTAACTCCCTTCAGCGCAACAGATTACAGAAAACACAAGTCCATAAGGGAATAAAACAATGCTTGCCAAGTGGAGCATGGATTACACCAGGGCCCCTTGTGGCAGTGAGCTGCACTCCAGAGGAGCACAGGGCTCATGGGAATCTCATGCTGTCACTTCCAGAATCCCACCAGACCTGGTGATACAAACCACAAGGATTTGCATGCAGGTCCAACCTGTCAGGAGATTCAACAAAAGCCCAAACCAGAAAAGTAGGAAGGCTCTATTCATAGTCTTCCTCACCAAAAAAAAACAAACAAAAAAAACCCCACACATGCCAAAGCTTCTCTCAGTAAGACGCTAAGAAGACAGACTTGTGGTAAAATAGGACGAGGTGACTCATATGGACAGACCATGCAGAAGCCAGATTTCACAGGTGCAGGAAATGAAAAACAATTGAAAAGAACAAGTGAAAGAAAATCCAAACTGGACACTTACACACATTGTGGGAAGTTTTGTGACACATGGAGTTCGCAACTCAGATTTTATTACTGTTTAGGGTTTTACAAAGCAGATGCAAATGAACTCCTGTACAAACTTAGAACATGAAGGCCACATTATTTAAAACTAAAGAACTGAAGAAAATGTAGCGCAACCAAAGGCTGTGGAAAACAAACCTAGCTGGAAGGGAGAGCCGAGACAGAGAAAGAAAATAAGCATTATCCTTCACGGAAGGATATAATGCTGTCCCTCTGGCAGAAGCCTTATCACACTAGAAAAAGCTCTGACATCAATTTGAGTGAAAATTAAACTTGTTTTGCGTAATGTATAGCACTTTATAAATTATTTTCTGTCGTTAGTTTTTCTTTATGGTGCACCTTCTGGCAGAAAAGGAAAACAAAAAACAGTTTTCTGTAGCAGAAGGATGGATAATCCCGCAGTCTGCCGCCTGGCTCATTGTACACCTGTTCGGGCTCCAGCACGCCCTCCAGCTTTGCTCTTACAATAAAGTGAGTCTCCATGGCCAATCTTCCTCTAGTGCGCAAAAATAAACTCTTGGTAACATAAGATCCAAAACGACATACATAAAGGGATAAAAGCACAGCAGTCCAGCCCTGTGTTGGTGAAAGAAGGCCAGTGGTCATGAATGGCTGAGCTTGCAGTGGGGCAGGTAAAGTTTGCAGCGCAGGTGTCTGTCTACTGTGTCCCCACTATGTCTCTCTCAGGACGGGTTGGACTGCAGACCCTTAGAAGCAGCCAGCATCGCTCGCACTTTAGCCATCAGGTCCTTCAAAGGGGACAGAGAAGAGAATGTGAGCCAAATCATCAGAGATCGTGAAGCAAAGGAAAAAGGGAGGAAGAGAAGGGCAAAGAGAACAAGGACAAGGATGAACATTATTGCACATCAAAAGTTTGGAGACATCGTGCCATCTTTATCCAAAAACATTACATTTCAGTGTTTTTGTATCCATTCAGGGGAGGGAGTTCTCCTCACACATCTGTTCTCTAGTTGTTTGGGTAGTAAATAAAATGTCTATTTGTTTTTAAACATTGCTACCCTATATCACCACCACTGTGGTGACTAGCAAATTTCTCTACAACCCACCAATTTACAAGAAATCACTATGAATAACATGGCATACAAGTGAGTGATTAAATTATGAACAAATTTTAAGACCGTTATCTCTAAATGCTGGATGATCCTTGCATCACAACAAGGAATAAAAAGGCTTTGGGTATCTTGTAAAAAACAATGTGCAGTTCTGTAAAAAACTATTTGGTAAGAAGTTTTAGACAATGCTGAGATTCTAAAAATGTCAAACTAACATCTTAAAAAAAAAAAAAAAAAAAAGAACAATCACGTGACATGTTTTTTTTTAAGAAACAAAAGTGGTGCTTCATTTTAGACCCTTATTTGTAAGATTGTGTGGCATCGTTCCTAAACTTTACAAATGTTAAAAGGATTAAAGCATGTTAATGTTTACCTTAAAATGAACAGCAGACAAACTCATCCGTAGTAAAGGATTTTGAAAAGCTAAACAAAAATTTTTAACTGGTAGTGAAATATCCCCACGGACACTTTGGGATTCAACAGAGGTATGTGAATTATAAAACCAGGCTCTATATGCAGCTGGGGTGTTATGACTGCACGTGGCACATAGCACAGAAGCTCTTTCAACAGGTCTGGCCTGGATTCCCATAACCTCCTCTAGCCTTCAGACCACCCAGTCTAAATCCAGCCTCTACATGCATACTCCAGGCCATAGGGCAGTGCAGCTGTGCACTACACTTAGTTATTATATTCATGTATGCATTAGTGTTGATTCTGGCCAGCGGACACACATCAGGATATCATTATATGATACGTGTTAAAATAGGGATGTGTGAAACTTGCTGGCTTAACTTTAAAGAGCTATTAGTTAGCTCCAAAGTTCTCATCCAAATGCACTGTCTAATGTTGCTGTGCTAATCTTAAGTCAGATATGCCTGAATTCCACCAGTATATGGACTCTGGGATGAGGGGGACGAAAGTGCTGGACTGTATTTTCAGAAATACAATGGTGTGCATCACGCTGAGCCCACACCCACTTCAGGCTACTGGGACCACATCTCTGTTATGCTGATTCCAACATAGAGACCGCTCAGATGTGCCAGGCCCAGAAATCTGGCTGCCAGGAGCCATCTCTGCTCTTCAGGACTCATTTGAACACACTGACTGGGATGTATAGGGAGGTTGCAACCTATGATGGCTCTGCCAACCTGGAGGAGTATATGGCATGCATTTATGACTTTCCTGCCTCCAAGACCACCTCAACATGCCCAAACCAGAAGCTGTGGATGACTGCAGAGGCGGTTTAGTTATTGTTAAACTACCTTCGCAAGGTGTTGCAGTTTTGTTATGACATCTGAACGTTTAAAAAAAGGTTTTTCAAATCCAAATCGTATTGTGAAATGTTTATTTTGCCACACAATACACCTAACAATCATATACCACAAAGATTAACCCTCACCAACAAGCTGATATCTGGCCAGTGACAGCTTAATATGCCTCTTGCCCAAAATGTAGTAGGACTAACTGCAGTGTTGTCATAGGAGCTGAACTTTGAGCATCTGTTTCTCAAAATTAAGCTATTGAACTCATCAGCTTGTGTGGATGCTGAGATATCGATTGAGATATTATGGTAAAGCCCAGCAAAAATAATTACATAAACAAAATGATTGAAAAAATGCAAGCATCTCTCTTTCTATCTTTTACACAGATGCACGCGCACACACACACAAACACAAACATTTGCCAGCTCATATAAAAAAAAAAGGCACAGAGGAGGCGGAAAAATAAAGCACTGCAGCAAAGGTTGCGGTAAAAGTGAAAGAGCAGGCAGACTGCTGTGTTTTGCATGTAGAAATTAATCGAAATAAAACACACACACAAAAAAACACCAAGCACAAAAACAGGCCCAAAGAGAGCCACAACTTTAACTTGGGTTGCTACTTAACCTACCCATTTCAATATCACTGTGGCCTATCTGGCTGCTCCCGTCTCACACAGAGCCAAGTCCCTAAACGTGCTTTAACGGCTTCCCTTCAGCCCCACAGCATTCACAGGCAATCAGTGTGGCAGCCATGCAAGAGCAGGCATGATAAACATCTGACTCACGTCCAAGAGCTAATAATGCCCAGCATGGATGCTCCATAGACAAGCATGGATGTCCTTTGGCTACTGACTGCAAGGCAAATTTGCTGCATAATTAGCATTCACCAAACAATTAAAAGAAAAGAACTCTGCTACATAAGCAAGGATGGGTAAGAAAATTACAGAGAGAGGGTGGTGTGAATAGAAAGAAAGCAAGAGTGAGAGGGAATGAAAGGAAGTGAGAGGGAGTGAGAGGGTGAGTGAGTGAGAAAGTGAGAGAGAGCAGGAGAGTGATTAAGGGCTAAAGAGATAGAGTGAGTGAGAGTTGTTGAGAGAGAGAGGGAGAGAGAGAGAGTGATAGAGCAAGAGAGAGAACATGAGAGTGAGAGAAAGAGAGTAAGGGTGAAAGAGAGTGAGAGAGATAGAGATCGCATAAACAAACAAAAAGCAACAGCAATCAGCTCCACATAAGGATATGTGTAATGCATCAATGAGCTAAAAGCTTATGACTGGTAATAGAGGGTCGCAATCATTGCACCTTGATCCCATGCATTAGTGTGACAACACTAAGCCCGGATAAAGGGTTCCCTGAGCTACAGGCCGTCATCAAGACTGCCCAGAACAGATTACTCCAATGAGCTGAAGAAATCTTGACTGTGATTACATTGCATTATAGAAGCGCAGCTGGCCACAATGCAGGCCAACAGAGTTTGAGATGGCCAGAGGATGGAGAAATCTTTTCACACATCGGGTGCGCTTGAGGTGGTTGAGCTCGTTAGGTCCGGCAAACAAACACAGATGCAATTATGATAAGGGTAGAATTCTCACTAATTCCCTCTTGTGCTGGACACACGCTTCTGGGTTTTATCTGCACTTTTCCTTTTCCGACAAAATTTCAAAATCGGGAGCAAATATCAAGAGCTTGATTGGAACTGATTGTCAGTAGAGATTATCTGGTGGTGTAAGAGCCTAATCTCAAGACTTTCCATTTAACTCAAGAATGTGGCTCCTGTTATGTTTAACGTTTGACTTTTACGGCAAACATATCAGAGACTTGAAGTTCAAGATTGTGAGTAATGTAATTGACTGATTCAAGCCAAAGCAGCTAGGTTGTAAAATGCAGAAGAGATATAAGCATTCCAATCCATGTCCATAGGACAGTGACTTTATAATCTTCAAAAAAAAAAATAAAATAAAGAATTTAAAAAAAAAAAATGGGCTGAAGAAAAGCTCTATCATTGCTTCTGTCATATGCTGCAATGACACTTGTGAGAGTAATATCATACTTGGCCAACAACGAAATGATTCTGGTCTTGGTGCACCAGTTCACTGTACATTTTACAATTTCAACCTTCGCTCCCCAAACTACAGATACAACTAATTAACTATTTAAATAGTCTGTATAGTTTCTAATAAGTAACACAAATACTTCAAAATGTATTATCTGAACAGTAAATATATGACAACTAAGCCTCAGAGATAGCTTCACACTAAAATTATAAGCCTTGTTTACACCTCACATTAACATGCATCTTGCTTGATCTAATCGCAAGAGACACCCAAATGCCAAGGCATTTAATTATAATTGGATTTCTTACCTTATTTCTGCAGGAAGAACTCCTTGTACAAGGTTAATCAAAAAATAAACTGGCCAGAATCTTTCTTAATTTTTAAATCAGAAAGTGTGTTGTATGTCCAGCTTTTCTGCTCCATCACCATCAGAACCCATAATGCATTAGAATATTTTCGGATGCTTGCACAATATAAGCATCTAGCCTTTGATTTACAATTATTGTACGCAACCATTAGCGGTTCTAGTTCAAGCTCAATTTAAATGTATTGTGCTTAGAAAAATCCCTTTGATGCACCTTTTTAGATGGTTCAAACACACTGCATGAGAGCAATCTAATTCTGCTTCCTAAAAATCCACTATTTGCATCTAGGATGTATGTGAGAAAGAAGGCAGAGAACATGTACCTGTCTACATCATTGTTCTACAACAGAGGACAAACCAGTCCATGCCACTTCAAAACCCTCCCTTACACTCACTTAATCTTATATTTACTCTGACTCCATAAACACTCACGGATAAAAACTTGCCCCCTTCAGCAGTACTTGCTCACACTCACCCCTCCCAATCTGCAACGAAAGACAAATTAATAACCTGCTGGGACATGTTCTCCACTCACCCATAAACTCCCTCTAATCAAACCATCAATCACTTCACACAGACCGCACTCGATCCATGTAAAATAAACCCAAATGAATGATAGAAAATATCTTCTCAATTTCAGTGTGCAAAGGTGTGTGAAAGAAAAAAACAGTTCATAATGTCTCAGTGGCAGACAACACTACTGCTCACATTAGGTCAAGTTGATAGTAGCTTTAGAGTTCATAAAATCTGTGAACTCTGAGCCGCAACACACAGTGTAAACATGCAACAGATGCTCCTTCAGTCTGGGACTTGTAGGCTTTTTGCATGGCTGCATCAAAATCCCTATACCAGTGCTTATTAACCCAAACCTCATAGCCAAGCAGGGCATCAAGGTATGCTTTAATGACTCAGTAAGGGATACATTAAGGCCAGTCATTTTTCTTTGTTTTACGGCAATTTAGCTCCTGGGCTCCTTCATTGACAGATGGGATAAAACGTCTTTAGAGAAGTGAATTCCCTCTTACGCGAGTGATCAGATGGTGATAAGTCCCACCACTGGCAGCCAAGTAATGCACAGAGAAGGCGAATCATTTGGCAGTGTAATTTAGGGATGCACGCGTTGCATCATAACATGCATCTGGTGTGTGTTCATTCTGTTTTCTCACCCCTTTCTTTTTTTTAATCTCTATCAGACTGCTACACACTATTGTCACATAAACACAGTGATGTTGAAAAGAAATTGTTACACTACACACAAAGCATTTTGTTTAAATCACAGATGAGACCAGAGATCAGGAAAAGGCTGTATAAAATGACAGCTGCATTGCATCAGTCTGCTGAAATGATATTCTTACAAAAACAGACAAATCATACACACGCACACACACACGCTCAAACAAAGGGACAGGATCAAGTCACAGCATATACTGATGTTCAATTTTCAAGTTTACTTGAATGACACCATAACAATCTACAGTAAATTAAGTTTGTAATTATTATTTGTGATTTGGGTAACTTTCTGCTTTAAATAGTTTTTTTTAGGAACAGACTTACTTTCATCACATTTTACAGCAGCGTACCTGAGTGATTTTAGTCTGCACTGAAGAAACAATGTTAGAAGAGACTTGCTTGTCTTTTTCCTGTGAACCATCCCTGAAATAGAGAATGACAGAAAACAGGGAAGAGATGAGAGAGAGAGAGAGATATGAGCGAGCGAGAGAGAGAGAGATATGAGCGAGAGAGAGAGAGAGAGAGATATGAGTGAGAGAGAGAAAGAGAGAGGAGTGAGAAAGAGAGATATGAGCGAGAGAGATATGAGCGAGACAGATATGAGCAAGAGAGAGAGAGAGAGAGAGAGAGAGAGAGAGAGAGCAAGACAGAAGAAGGAGAGGTTAGTCATCAATCGGCAGTGGCTAATACAGTATTCATGGCAGCTGGTGTGTATTTAAAGCTGTAAGGACAGGTGGGAAAAGGAGGACATCCAGATATCAGACCAAAAAACTGAAAGACCAGAGCATGGCCATTAAATATTAATCCATCCCTGGAAGAAATAACAAACTCTCAAAGAAAATAAATAAAAGCAAAAAATGCCACACAGATGTTCGAGAAGTATTTTTTGATTGAACGTTATGCTCTGAGAAAATGTCTTTATATTCATATCCTTCTTTAAACAATTTTATTTCTCAGATTTTAAGTAAAAACAATAAATAATGAGGAGTGTATAAGAATAGCAGCGCATTTTCTTCCTTCCTCTGGGCACGTACATTGTCAAAACACATTCTAAATCAAAAGTCACTATTTGAGATTGAGTATTTCCAAAGATTTCATGTTTCATTCAACAGGTCATTAGTCTAGTTGTCAAATCATGCCAAACGTGTGGGAAACTTTAAAGGAAAAGCTGCTGAAAGCGCCGCCTTTGTTGTGATGGTAATTTGAGATCTGCTAAGCACACTGTGGGACACTAGTTGTGAGTCATCCAGAATGAAAAACACATTTGCTAGAAGCATGGCAATATACAATTCTCATTTAAGCTCTCGCAGAGTAAAGCCTAGTGCTCTCTCTGGCTGAGCTTCAGGTTTATTAGCACTTGATTCCACAAATCTGATGTTGACCTCACCTGGACTGGCTTAAACTGGAGGCAGGGCTGGTAGCAGGGGAGGGACTTGTAGTAAATTTGTAGCCTTTCTTGTTTACTCCAGACCTGCCTGGTGAAACCGAGGGTGAACAAGAGGAAGCCTGCTGAGATTTTGAGCTCTTTTTCTTCCTCTTTTCATGAGGAGACCTAAAAGAGAAATACAATGTGAGTGAGAAAAGAGAAGTGTGATGCACTCTGGCAACATGTGCTGCTACAGTAATATAAGGAACAAGATTTTTCAGTTTAAAGAACTACCTTCCAATGATCCTGAAGGTGGGAGAAATGCCTTAGAGCACTTTTTTTTTATCAGAAAGCCATACAGCAAATATATCTATTTAGTGGCCTCTACATAAGTGGCTTTTTGGCAAGACTTCTAAATCAGTGATTAAGGGGTTCTCAGAGGTTGTACTTAATTTATGTTGGGTACAGCACTGATAAACAACATAAAATGATGCAAATAAACTTAAGCAGAGATCATTATTTTAAATATTTCTTCCACAAAAAATGTGGTTCCACCACAAGTAGCATGCTGAAACCACGATGATCAAAACACTAAGTTTGATTTAAAATTTTAGGTTCGTAATTTAAAATGTAGTTAATAGTTAGCAGCAGTCATGAGTGATGTGTCCCTTGTTGCCACCGGTAGCAGAATGTAAGGTGCCTCAGAGAGGACTTTAAATTCAGACATTGCATCAAGTTTGGGGCCTGGATGTTTTAAATGGAAGAATTTTGCCTCAATAAATGCTACATAATTAGTAATGGAAGTATAATGGAAGTAAAAATATGTTTTCCGTTATATCAACTGTTACTATATCCAAAATTGTTAAAAATGAATACACATAATTTTGGAATGAAACTCTCGACTTACTGGCCAATTAGCTACATTAACTTTTTCAGTTCACTTCCAACAGCATAGTAAGAATGCTTTCCAACCTTGTGCTGTTAAACTGTCGAATGAGAATGATATCAGGAGCTAATAATCAAATCTTCATATTTTATTTTCCTTTACAGTCATGCCCAAAAGCATACATGCACTTGAGAATACTTTCAACTTGTATTTATGTATCATTTCCTGTTCAGTGTTCATTATTCAATGCATTCCTTTAATAATTTAAAACAATCTTTTTGATTTCCATGAAAAGGTTGTAGCAACTCTGTCACTTTTAATGGTTTTATTCACAATAAAAAAAATTGACAATTTACAATCTTTGTTTGGGATGTTTATAAAATTACTAATTTGTTTTATGTAGCTTTACTACAGTTAGTCTTGCAGGATAACCATCAGTTACTTTTTTTTTTACAATATTCGGACAGGATGTTTACCCATTCCTCTTTAAAGAAATTGGGGGTTTTCTATTTGTTGACTTTTTTCCCCAAAAATTAACTTAAGGCATGCTTCGAGTTGTCTTGTTGAAAAGTCCAATGATGCCCAAGGCCAAACTTTTGAGCAGACTGCCTCATGTTCCCCTGAAGTACAGGTAATCTTCCTTTTTTCATGGGCATCTATCTTACACAGTGCACCTGGAACACTAGCAGCATAAACAGTTCCATTGCATGAAGCTGCCAAAATTATGCTTCACCGTGGGCATTGTTTTCTTTGGGCTGAGGGTCTCTCCTCCAAGTTGCCAAACATAGTGTTGGCAACTGGCGACAAAAAGTTCCATCTCTGTTTCATCAGAACAAAGACACATGACCAGAATACTTTGTATATATTTTTGTGCTTCCTTGGATATTCCAGCCTGGTCTAAAGGTGATGCTTTTTAAGCAGGAACTTACTGTATTTTCTAGAGCCCATTAGAGCCCATTTCAATCCAGGACCATCTGAACTGTGAACAGTGAGACCTTGATTCAGGAAGCCTCCAGTTCTTGGTATACATGTTTCTTTGTCATCTTAGGATTGAAATAGACCTTTTGAACCAATGCACTTTAATCGGTTAGTGTCATTTTGGATTTCCAGGCAGTTCATCTAAAGGTTTTGATTATCCCAAACCTTCGATACTTCTGTACAATTGTTTGACCTTGTTACTTTTTGGTTGCCTGAATATGTGCCCTAGGGTTTCCAAACTTCTGCAACTGTATAATTTTAATAAACTGTTAATAAACTGTATAATGTTCTCAGGCCTTTGGTGTTCTATTCCTTTTCCCAAGTTGGACCAAGTAGAAATGAGGTCTTAGCAGGTAACAAATGCCCTTTTATACAGTCAAGTGTGCACCCAAATAACTATTACAAATTACAATAAAAAACCAATAGGACACACCTAAAAACCATTTGGGGATAATCCATGCTAATGGAATCACAAAAATGCAACAAGTCTCCCTGGTGTATGTAAAATTATGGTCTACTAATTTTGTAACATCTTTAAGTGAACTATAAATAAAACTTAATGAAAATGAAAGAATTACTGAAATCATTCATGGAAAAAAGCTTGGTTTAAATTATTGGAAGAATACACTGAATGATGATTATTGAACATGAAATGATACATATATGGAAGTTGTAAGTATTCATCTCAGGTGTATGTAAACTTTTGCCCATGAATGTTAATAAGAACAGGCTTGGAATTTCTTGTTCAGCGGTAGGACTACAAAACTTTTTTCGCCTCAATCTAAACAGTTATGACAGACTTCCCACTCAGAGTGGATTGATGGCCATCTGCCCAGGACTTAAGAGCTAGTAAAAAGGCAACACTTGCATCAGGGCAAAAAACTGAAGCAAGTGGAAAGGCACAAAGCTGTCTGCTCCGCTCCTCTCCTGGAAAGGGGGTTTGTGGCTCTAGAGACAGCAAAGCCTGATTTGGTATGAGTGTGACATGCACTGCAGCTCAGTGCAACCAGTGTGCCACACACATGCAGTGCCACACTGTACTCACTCCAGGAGATCTGAATCACAGCTGTCAAGATGGTCGTAAGCTGTATAAAAAAAGGCCTGTCATGAAACGTGGACTCCCGAGGCTGACGCTAATGGATATGACTCATTGGAACACCTTGGTCAAATTGCATACTTTTTAAAAATCAACATGTCATGCCACCTAAAGCGTGGTCTGTAATTATCTGTGGAAAAGTGAAAAGTCATTTGTAATGGAGTGGAAGGTGAAAATCATAAGCATGTATTGAAATCCTCGGTCTAGTTGTTATTAGTGGAAACAAACAAAAAATACTTTGGTTTGTTTCTGTTGGCCATTACAAGGCGGGCAATAACTGATATTTATTTATCTGCCTTAAATTTTAAGTTTGTAGTGAGAGAATTTACAGGAACAAAACCGAACACTAATGGTGCATGGAATATTAGAACAGGTGCAGGTTGATTGCAAACCAAACGAATGTTGCAAAATGTAAGGAGCCGGATACATCTTTAAAAAGACATATTAAACAGATAAAGTTACTCAGAAGTAATTAATTAAACGTCTTTCTCAACCATACAATTTACAATATGATAAAAAACAAAAATTAAAATAAATATTTAAAAAATGAAAATTGAACAAGTAATTAATTACATAAGTCTGTAATTAAATATAAATCTTAAAGCAAATTTAAGATCACTTCATTCATGCTTTGATTTAAGCTACGCACAAAGCACCTGTATTTAGCTCATGCCTCGGTATTGATAATACTAAAGATTTGTTCACTAAGTCTTATCAGCTGTAAAACAAGTGTACAGGCTATTATTTTAAAAATATGTATAAATCCACCAGCACTGCCCATGTCCTAATGTATGCACTGCTCACTTCCGACTGTTTTGCTAAGCAGAGCTCTAATGTCAGTGGTTTAACACACTTAACTGTATCATTAACATTGTGTTAACCTACATATAAACTATAAGGTTTTGTGTGGTGCCTGGGGAGCTAGAAGGTATTTTTCATTAATGGCTACATTAGAAATGCACAATCCTTTGATTAAAAGCCTTTTTATTATAGTGAATTAATAATGAGCCTGCAAGATTTGTCACACCAATTATCAGTCAACCCCTACAATCACATACGTCCATTTCAAAATGGATATTGTCCAGTAATGTGCAAAAACAATTTCCACACACTTTTGTTGTGTAACATTCACAAGAATATTGTATGAATCATATACTGTAGAAAAAAGGCCAGTATCATAGCTAGCAACAAAAAACAAAAGAGGTGAAAGCATTTGTAGTTTGCAGAACAACAAGCTTTAATTCTGGTAGTCTGGAGGTCCAACAGGGAAATGTAGCTAACGATACTCAAATAACTCGTGTATGTGTCATGATTTATTACTCACTCACAGAAAAAGTTAAGAAATTTCTCAAATGTACAGATTCTAAACTTTCAATCGGTGATGCATTTGTATATGCAAAAACAGTACTTGCCAAAATATGTGGTTGTGACAAATTCCCACAATCTCCCGCTATCAAACCATGCTACCAAACTACGTTAGTGAGGGTTAGCACATGTTTCAAGACAATCATCGGACAGCTCAACATGTTTGAAGGAGAACAGTAATCACCAAAATTAGTTATGAATTGCCTCATCACTAACCAAAACCCTGGATCTGGATCAGTACTCAGACTGTAGAGGAGATATTTTGTTATAACGAGATGCTCTTGTTGAGAATACTTTTGCGCTTCCAGAAAGAAAAAAACACCTTTTACATATTTGCTACATTTTTGACTGTAACACTAAATGATTCATCAGTTAAAGATTAATTATTAATAAGCTTAACAGATAACACAAAAATACAATATGTAAAAATTATTACATTCACCTATAATCAAATCTTGATTTGTCTTCTCCATTAGTCATTAGATGTACATATTCATCAGATGTAACAGGTTACTGTCACTTGTTTCATTTATGCTTGTTATAGAAAGGTCTTGGCTCAACACCACTGCTAATCCTATCCTAACTTATGCTCTCACTAAACACGTACAGGCATAAAAATAGATCCTCTAGTACAAAGAGGAAGTCTAGGGCATAATGAAAAGCGAAGAGTGCTCAAAAAACAGCTGCCGCTCTTTAGAAAGCACTGCTACAGAACATAATCATTCCTAGTTCACCAGGCAATAACAGGGGTAAAATTGCAAACTAGAGATTGAGTGTTGAGAAGTTGCCATGACTGTTGCTCCCTGCTGTTCTTACAAACTTTAGAACTGCTTTTATGTCAATTGTGAAATAGGTTCCTGGTAGGGGCACAGGAAGTCAGTAGATGTTAACAGGCACACACTGCCTGGAATAATGGCCAAAATGTAAGTGGACTTTATGATAATGCTCTGCTGCAGGACACAGCAATGAGACAGTCTCGTAAGTTCTGTGGTCAACATTCACTAAGTCCCGTCTAAACTCCCCACCACACACTCACTCCTACTCTATGACCCTGGTCTAAGACGAGCATAATACATGGAGCTTCTCTAGCCGGATAGAGAAAATTACACATCTGTTGGCGTGACTGGTCTGTGTATCTGTTTCCAGTGTTCAAATGACTAAGATCTGTATTAGTTACTATACATATTTTTTTCCAATTAACAATAGACTGTATGAACTCATCTGTGTATTTAGCAGCCCTGGTGTGTTGTGATAAGAGCTAATGGGCATGTTTGTGACAAACACTTTTGTTCACTTAATGTCTGCGTGTTATTCACTACTATCAAACTAATTGCGCTGTTATGTCCAAATGCACACAAGGGGTCTAGAAAAAAACTGAAACACTTCTGAAATGAAGTTACACAAGGATACATCAACAAATGTGCTTTTTTAATCAATGTTCAGAATTACTGAATAATGAGGCTGCATACATCTTATTAATGACTTATGTTTGCCAAGACACTGGGGCATGTTAAAATTTAACAAGGGCAGCTGGACTAAGATTTGCGACAGATTTACTGGGCAATTACAGGCTAATGTGTGCAAACTGGCTAATTAGAACTGCAGAGGAAGTGAGAAAATAGATATTAGAAAGCTATTGAAGAGCACATCCTAGAATGTCTTCTCACAAACAGTGCAATGGTCATTTTTGAAGTAACTGACCCTTTTCATCTTGGTGTTAAATATATTTTCTGCCCTCTTAAAGAATGTTGATGGAAGTTACTTTAGTTTCATCCTTTTTTTCTCAAAATGTATATCATGAATTAGGATACACTAAAACCTGCAACTGAATGATGACCAGGGGTGCAGAAAGGTGTTTCAGTTGGGATGCTATCATTTTTAGCAGTATATGTGTTTAGCTCCATGATGTGTACATTTTACAGTGTTTCTCTTTTAAATTGTTTGGAAAGAGATAGTAAGACTTGTATGCATACAATGTAAGGGTCACAGAAACACCAGCTGATACACGTCCTACTAGAAGACATTTAAGAAAACAAACTGAGCATCAGGTTGTTTATTTAAATTGGATACATTTTGCAGCAAATTATTACAATGGTTTAAAAATGGAAGTGGAAGATAATTAAATGGTTAAAACCGCCAGAGCGACAGACAGTTAGCAAGGGAAGTACTTCAGAAGTGCTTCAAAATATAGCATTAACCAACGTTGTATGCTACTGCAGATTAGAACTGCTAATGATTGCAATTTCTGCATAACTGTTCATTGTTGCACCTACCTCAATCACACTTAACTCTGTATACTCTGCTGCTAGTATACAGTATGTATCTTAAGACTGTGTACATACAAACTAGTACTCTCACTGGTTTTGTCGACTGCACTGCATTGTCTTGTGATGCTTTACTTTTCTGCCCTTTTTCCTTTGCTCTCTTTGCATTGTGTATTCCTGTCCTGGCCGTTTTTGTTCTCCGTGTCATACCATGGTCCAGGAGGCAAATGGTTTAATTTCACTGTGGACTGTACAGATGGATGAAATGACAAACAAAAAACTGTTCTGAACCAAAACTAATTAAAATACAAACCTCATCCACTAACATGCACAGAGATGTCGTTTCTAGGCACAAAATATATGTTCTCCTGTTACCATTGAAGTGTCCCTCATGTTGACCTTATATTCGCAGCTCAAACAGTTTTTAAAACACAGGCCAAAAGATCATCTATGAGAATGATCTGAGAACACTAACCAAATAAGGTAATGACAATATTTTTCACTTATAATCTTGCTCATTTATGCATTCATATATTTCTCATTTATAAATGGCTATATATCTGCCTTTAGACTGATATATGCACGGTGAATTTCTACAATGTGATTCCCTCAACTGGCAAACTGTGCTTTTGTGATTTTAAAGATACTCATATCTGTTTTTAGTAGGGTACAGTTTAGCTATTGCAAATAATGATTTGAGTTAAGATTCGCACATGCCTCAGAGACTCAAAACAGAACATCTCTGAAACAGCAATTTTCTTCTCTTTTGACACTCTTCTGCTATTACACGTTACACTTTGTGCGTCTGTACCTGGATCTGGACCTTGAACGCTTCCGTCCCCGGCTTGGACTGTTGCCAAGGCGATAAGTGCTACTTCCATGGCGTTCACGTTCTCTCTCCTCACGGCGTCTCTCTGAGGAGTGAGCGCGGCGCTCTCTCCTGTTGGGTGAGCAGGACTGGGACCTAATGGGGTCAGGGAGAAAACAGAATAAGACAGGCTATCAGTAATGATTCATTGCAGTGGGGGGAAAAAAAGGTCAACAATATATACTTCCATCTAAAACTCATGACAGCTATGTTTAGGGGTTTAGTCTTTTTTGTTTATTGTATTTCACGTTTAGGGGTTTACTACACAGTCCCCTAATCAAATAATTTGCACAGTATTCCGTTAGCCTCAGTAATGATATAGTGACATGATGTTTTTCTTTCTCACTATATGACTATATGTAATTATTTAACAGATTGTGCACTGGCAATAAACATAGAGGAAATGTATTACCTAGCTTCAAGAGAGAAAGATTACAGTAGAGGGCTCACAGCACTGTATTAAAGATAAACTTCACTCTTCCCTTACCTCTACATTATTAAAACAAAGTATGCATATGCCTCAAGCTTGCCTGCAGTTCTCTTGACTCCTGGGTGATGGGATACAAAAACCTACAGAGTGAGCCTGCTGTTTTTCTCACCCATTCTAACTTGTTACAACAGTCATTTAAACAGCAAAGTGTAAAATGGCCTTTTTCTTAGTGGTCAGTAACATTTTATCTTTACCAAAAGACCTGCCCACAGCATTAAGTATACTCTTCTAATTTAGTGTAGTATGATCCTTCATATATACCTACCCTACCACAGAAGTCATTGAGGCAACACATTTTTGTCTGTGTAACAAATGAACACCCACATACAGAGAGGAAATCTCAAGAGCATACTAGTAGAAATATAAAATATAACGATTAACACTTTTTTCAATCTTCAAGCAGTCAGAAGAAACAGTGCTTATGAGGATCTGGAAGAGGCGTAAATCACTCACAAATATACATAATGCACAACATTACAAACAGAGTGAGATAACTGCTAAACCATCTCTAAGCCAAGCTAAGGTCATCTGGGAAATGAATGCAAACAGCCTACTGTGGTGCTTTATATGTATTCCTCTTGTAGTAGTGGTCTAGATTTAAAATTTGACCATTTGACCATCAGGCTTCAGGATCCATGGTGGATTTTGTCTCATTGAAAGCAATCTATGAAATAAGAGGTGGCAAAGCCTATGCTGGTTAACTGGTGTCCAGTATTCGCTTTGCATCGGAACAGTAATCGCACAGCCTGGTCAAGGGCACAAGGGCACTATTAAATCGCATGTAGCATGGCAGGTCTGAATTAGATCAAGCCATGGCAAGGCCTGCTAATGACTGTGCTGGGTCAACATGGGCAGGGGTGGGGTTGATGTAGATGAGGGTCAGGTAGACAGTGTGGCTAGGTGAGGGAGCTGTTGACCCAAGAAAATGCCACGGCCCCAGTCCTCATTAAGGCAGGTCAGATGAGGAAAAATAGGAGAGGTGACACTGCCAGAGCACTGCTGGCAAAACCATCTCTATATATTTATTTTTGCTGTTTGAAATCCCACATTTACTGATCAAACTAGGGTAATGTTTTGAAATCTCTTTTCAAAATAGGAAGGCTTTAAGCTGTGAAAATGTTGCAGCAGTTTTACTTAGGGCATATAATCACAGTTTTTACTAAAACTCCAAGAGTGTTTCAGGCCCGTATTGCTTTTTAAATGATGCAAGATACATGGCGGACAATTAGAACAGAAGTCATTTAATTAGAGATAATTAGGGGTGGTGGTGGATTTCGAACACATGACCTCTTAGTCCAGAGGCAACACCACTGGGTTCTTGAGCAAGACCCTTAACCCCAAGTTGCTCCAGGGAGACTGTTAGAGAGAAGTCGCTTTGGATAAAAGCGTCTGATAAATGCCATAAATGTAAATCTAAAAGACAAAAAGAGGTTCATTGCAGTAGTTTTGGGACATACATCTAAAAACATGGACCACAGGAGAGGAAAGAAAAACAAAGAACTGCTCAGGAAATTTAAGCAAGAAGGACCTTATTTCCTTCTATTGTAACAAAAAAAATCCCACTACAATTGGTTTTCTTGAATACTGATTAAATAGGAAAATCTACTGAGGTGAGTTCAGATATCTGTATTTTTCATTAACTATGCCCATTCCCGTTCCAAACTGAATCAGCAGCTATGTTTACCAGCAGGAGTTGGCTTAGCACAGTATTTTTCAAAGTGTAGTTTCCACCCCTGACTGAAGGCAGCAGCCAGAATTCAAGAGTAAGACAAGCTCACGAAGAGATAGGATGTAAGCTGGAGACTCATATTTCTATTGTAGTTGTATGAGATTGCCACATGGGGATAGACTTTTTTTTTTAGTATACAACTTTGCAGCAGGACTTGGGTAAGATTGGTGAAGCCTAGTCACTATCTCTGAAGTCCCACTGAGGCTTGACTGAACCAGATTAGTACCCTAAGAAGCATTTCCCCAAAGAACAGGTTCCATCTTAGACACACAGAGACAAGGCTTATGCTAGCAAACAAAAACCCTCAAAGCTGGATTCTCAGATGCTCCTAATCTGGCATTACAGGAAGCCATTCTACTGCTCCGATATTTCACTTCAGCAAGTTCATCTGACTCGCACGATCCCCCCATTCTCCCTCAAACCCTGAATTTGGCTAGCGTGCACTCTGCAGAAATATAATCTCCAAGCTTGAACGAGAGAGCCACAGAGAGAGCGGACAAGACAGAGAGTGACAAAGAGAGCAAGAGAGTGAGACAGAGCGAGAGAGACAGAAAGTGAGGGAGACAGAAAGTGAGAGAGACAGGGCGCGCCAGAGAGAGAGAGAGAGAGAGCCCTCGATTTCAGCCTTTAATTTGCACTGTAAGTGATTTCAAACCTGGGGCAGAAATGATTCAATCTCCAAAAATTATATTAAGCCATGTCAAAACGACATGATGAGCTGAGTGTAATTACTGCAACTTCAGCAGGTGATAATGACAAATTGGCCCGGATTTTGAGTGATGAGAAGAGCAATGTAGGGGGGCAATTTTCAATAGATTTATTCTATTATTATTTAACTCAATGATGGACACAGTCTGGTAGAAATAACCGATTTAAACGGAGAAGTAATCTTCATTAATGAATAAACACAGGTTTTGGCTGAATTTCTATGTTTTCCATTTATTATCCAAATGGTACTGTGTGACCCAGCGCAAGTCAAGCATGTGTTTATAGATGGCTTCTTTGTACTCTTTGACCTTACGGGATACCATATTGAAAAGGACTGCAGTGAAATCATAATAGTAAGTACTATTATTATTATTATAATTATTGTTATTATTGTATGTGTTCTATCACAGCAGTTCAATTAATAAACATTTTCATCAAATCATACAATGAGCAGCAAATTAAAAACGAAGTTTCATTAAAAAAAAATTCTCAAGCACATCTGCTAACTAACTAACACCACTCTGTTAATTAATCTTAGTTTTTTGTAAGTTCACAAAACAAACAAATAGATGGATGACAAAATTTGCAGTAACCTTTTGGTATGATTGATGTCTGAAATAAGCACAATTATTAAAACTGAATTAGCTTCTGGGATCAACTAATCAAGTGAGACTGAAACTGTAAAAAACATACCTGGACCTCCTGAAGGAGCGATAGGCACTGGGTAAAGAGTGCTTGGTTTTGGACCTTGAGCGGGACCTGGAGCGAGATCTTCTTTTGTGTTTCTTTTTCTTTTTGTCTCTGTCTCTGTCCCTTTCTCTGTCAAGGCCTCGAGAGGTGGAGGAGGAGGAGGATGATGAGTAGAGGGGGGGTAGGAGAGGGGCTGTGGGGTTGATGCTCCTCACTGAAGCCATTTCTGGGGCTGGGAAGTCTAAACCTGATATCTGGACCGTATGAGCTGGGACAGTCACCACAGACAGGGGGGACACCTCCGGCTGTGAGGCAAAACAGAGAGAGAACAATTGTAGTAATCAGCAAGATTCAATCAAACTTTTCACAAATCAATAGTCCTGTGACCATTAATTATTTTGTGCATGCTTTTAATTAGTGCTTAAATTGTGCTTATGTCTGAATGGGTGAAAAGTGCATACACACACACTGTAACGATACACCAAACCCACGATTAGATTCGTATCACGATTTTTGACCCACGAATTGTCGCAATGAGTCACGCATTTTCTCAAACTGCTGGTTTTATACTACTTGTTACATGCTGTGTCCTACTGTTCGAGTTGTCGCCTTGGCAGTTTTTTTTTTTTTTAAGTTACATTTGAGAAGAGAGTGAGACTCACCAGCTGTGTTGTGTTCATTGCTGCCAGACAAATGTTTTAAGTTTGTTTATCTGGACACTAAATCTGTTAAAACAATGGAGACCATTGGTCACCATGTAAGGGTACCCCTCAGAGGAAAGTGATCCAGGAGAGTGTAGTTCACCGAGTGAACTGAGGTGTCTTTTATACAGATAACGAGTTCAAACAGGTGCCATTAATACAGGTAATGAGTGGAGGATAGAAGAGCTTCTTAAAAGTAGTACTAACAGGTCTGTGAGGGCCAAAATTCTTGCTTGTTTGTAGGTGCTAAATACTTATTTTCTGCACCATAATACAAATAAATTATTTAAAGTCATACAATGTGATTTCCTGGATTTTTCTTTACACTCTGTCTTGCACAGTTGAAGTGTAACTATGCACAATCTGTGACTTTTTTTGCTCCATTGTACATATGTGAATACACACACACACATACATACATGGGTTAATGACATGACGCCTAAATATTCTGTCCGTCTGTATTTTTTTTTAAGTTAAAAAAGGTTTAAATGTACAAAAATATACTATCTATCTGTGTAGTACCTCTCCCATATATGTGCTCTCTTCAACTTTTCAAAAATCAGGAGTTATTTGTAATTTTTTTGTCATTTAAAGTGCCAAAATATCATGTGCGACCGTCCGGCCATGACTGCTGGTCTGAAAACTTCTTTCAAATGATTCAAAATCTATTACAAAGTAATACAAAGTATTTTGTATTCCTGTACAAATTTACAAAACATTTGCAGTTATATTTCTATCATAATACACAAACAAACTTTGTCCGATTATGTCCATTTCATTAAATATCATGTAGTGCGACCATCACAAAATGAAAATTTTGGAACTTTTATTTTTTGGAACCTTTTTAACTGCTGTAATGGAGTTGCCATATTTGGATGTCATGTGGTATGACCTCAAAAAAACAACGGATTTAAGTTATTTCCACAAATATGTATTTTTATCATAAATTTCATAGTGACCTTTTGTGGGAAGTTGGCTTGTTTTGCTTAGGTGGCTAATCCTATGTCAGTAAGATTTGACTGAACTTGAAAATGTCATGTGGTGCGACCAACTATCATGTGGTGCTACCACTTCAGATTGTTTTCCATCATAGACATATGTCCTAGATTGGTAGGTTTTGTGCTTTTTATATTCAACTGATCATTGATAAACAAAGTACTTAATTTTAGAATTCTTTGGAATATTTTTTTATTTAATTTGAGTCATTTTGCTAATTTTTCAGCAACAATTAGATAATCTTTGTACAATATAAGAAAAAATTATTAAGAGCACGCTGTTTCACTTGTGTAATTATGCAATTATTAGCAATGTATTAATTATTATGCATTTATTTAACTCATTTAATATATTTTACCAGATGCCACTCCCAAGCAAAGTAAAAAGCGCTCGCCACAGGCAGCTATATTTGTAAATTTATTAAAAATAAAAAAATTGAGAAAGCACATAAGTACATGTACATAAGTATTCACAGCCTCAAAATTGAGCTCAGGTGCATCCTGTTTCCCCTGATCATCCTTGAGATGTTTCTGCATCTTAATTGGAGTCCACCTGTGGTAAATCCAGTTGATTGGACATGATTTGGAAAGGCACACACCTATATAAAGATCTCACAGTTGACAGTTCATGTCAGAGCACAAACTAAGCATGAAGTCAAAGGAATTGTCTGTAGACCTCCGAGACAGGATTGTCTCAAGGCACAAATCTGGGGAAGGTTATAGAAA